>JACEEZ010019445.1:335000-337500 GCA_016584305.1 Chionoecetes opilio
TGTATGATTGCTTTAGTACTTTCCATGGCAGCTACAAGATCAAGTGAGTAATTTTGACTGAATAGAAATGGAACAAAATCATAGCAATTACCACGAGCAATTATGGTATGTGACTACGAATACGAGCATTAGGTATAATGATTTATAGCAAAAACACTGTTCCATTATATTCCTCGCCCCTGAAAATGTATATTTAGACACCAAGATCAGATGTCTACCACCATTAGAAGCAGAGATATCGTGAAATCCATGCGAAAATGGCCGCCATTTTGAAAATCCAAGCTGGCCGCCATATTGTGATTGAAAAAAATGTAAACATTGATTTCCTGGTTCAGAAGGTCCCAAAGTTTCTAAAAATGTATAGTTTTGCAAATCTCCAAAATATTCCAAAGAAAGCCTTTTTTTGTACATTGGGAACTGGATTAATCAGCTTTTCGAATCATTCATCTTTCTCCAGACAAATTTCAATACCATAATTTTTAATTATACCACTATACTTAATTCACAAACATTAATTTTCCTTATGTCCAGTATTACATTCTCATCTTCCCTAATCACTTACCTTTGGGTTTAGATCAGATCCTTGCTGCATGAGAGTGCCAATCGTAAACCAGAAACTGTTGGAGAGAGAGAACTGGTTTTCCACAATGTCGTTTTCCTGTGAACACGGGTGTGGGTTGTGCCATTCGTAAGGGGAGAAGCGCGCTACGATGAACATGGTGATGGAGACGAGTACGTAGGCTGCAAGGACGTACAACCAGATCTCGATGGCTAACGGATTCATGAAGGAGAAAAGACGAGTCTGCTGGCTGGTGGGGACCTAAGGAGAAGTTACAATATATTAGCGAAAATTGAAGGAAAAAAAAAAAATTGAAGGAGGCTATATATACCTAGAATGGTCGTTACGACCATTATAGGTATGAAATAAAGTGAGTATGAGTGAGTATAAGAGATTATTGTCAAATGTTGGAAATGCTGAAAAGGCAGAGTTAATTCAGAGCGAGTGCTACAAAAAGGAGACTATAGAGGTGATGTAGAAAAAAAAGAGGACTTAATTGAGGCAGGGAAAAATGAGCGCGAGCGTAGAGGACAAGAGGGAAGGGTGGAAGCTATCGGAAGAATCCTGAATAAAGTTATTCAGGATTATACAGGTTTATTTCATGGGCAAGGTTTTTATTCATGTATTAATAAGCCCACTAGAATAACATCTCAGGGTGCCTCACTTATTGATCATATCTGGTCAAATGATTTAAATATGTTAACAAAATCCGGAATATTAGTTACTGATGTAACAGATCACTTTGCGCCCTTCATCATTTGCTCAAAGAAAATAAAAAATTATACGCAAAGAAAAATCACCTATAGGGACTTCAATAATGTTAAATTATCACTAGAGATTTATGCATCGCCTTAGAGGCATTTCTAAGTGATTGTGAGTTTAGTAATGATGTAAGTAAGAACTTTAAACAATTTACAGATTGTGTGACACGAGCAACGAATAAGCATGTGCTATGTAGGACTTTAAATCTATCTCATAAAAAAACTAATGAAACCATGGATAACAAAGGAATTACAAGTTTTAATTAAACAAAGACATAAACTTTATAAGAAATTTTCAAGAGACCACTGACATAGGGAGCGGAGTATAGAACTATCGAAATATGGTTAACAGAAAATTAGATTCTGCGAGGAAAGATTATATTATTATAAATTGCAATTGAAATCAGATTTCGGTAATAGCAAAAAAATCTGGAGTATAATTAATGACATACTACAAGAGTAAAGCTAAATAAGAAAACCATTATTGAAGCACTCATGGTGAATGGTGAAGTGATATCTGAACCCACTGTTTGTAANCTATACGCCCCCATTCAGATTTAGAACCTCAATAATTGTAACCTTTGTTTGCTTATCACTTAGTCCAAGTTCTAGAATCCTAAACGAACGACACTTCCCAGCTCTATGTCCATGAGCCTTCTCTTAACCTTGATTATTTAGAGAGCTCTACCGTTGTGGCACTGTGCGATATGCTTACTGCAGGCCAGCGTATTTATTTTTACTAGATCATAATCATATATCATTATCTGTGGTTTCATAAACTTTTCTATAAAAAAACTCAAATAAATTAGTGTTGAGACATGATTACCTTTGGGAACCCCTATGTTGGAATCATTACCAAAACTATGCTTCTAGATGCTATATCTAATGTTTTTTGTAAATAACAGAGTCCAATAAATTTTTACCTTACCACTGACGTCAGAACTAACGTGTCAATAATTTTGACATTAATCCCTATCTCCCTCTTAAATATGCGGAACTACCCCCAAAAAATTTGTTGTTCCACCCCTCCCTTTCTCCACAATTAACGGCAAGATCCCAATATATAAATTGATTTCCTATCAAAAAAAGCACTATAGCGATGACTCATTAACAACTCTGCATTCTTTTTGATTACATTTCCTGGAGGATAACCTTCATATGGGCATGGTGACTTAAGCGG
>JACEEZ010019445.1:342500-355000 GCA_016584305.1 Chionoecetes opilio
ATTCCATACATCGGCCCTGTGGCCTACTTGGATCAAGCGTTGTGAATGCAAGCTAGACATGGTTCCCACGGACGAAATATAGCAGGAAAACTATAAGTATACTTATATTATATATATATCACATATATATATAATTATATGTTTATAAGATTTCTAAAAATACGTTGGTTCCTTTGATGTTAATTACATCAAAATATTCTGTATAGAAACTATAATACTAGTTACACCTCTATTGATAATAGTTTTAATCTAATAGTAATAGTTATGCATGTAATTATATTTGTTCTAAGTGATAACTGACTGAAATGTGTGTATGTGTATATGTGTGTGTATGTATGTGTGTGTGTGTATGTGTATAATGTGTGTGTGTGTGTGTATGTGTATATATATATGTGTGTGTGTGTGTGTGTGTATGTGTATATGTGTGTGTGTGTGTATGTGTATATGTTTGTGTGTGTGTGTGTATGTGATTATAATTATATGTTAGTAGTGTGTCTGTGTGTGTTGTGTGTATGTGTTTATTGTGTGTGTTGTGTGTGTGTGTGTGTGTCTTGTTATATACGTGTGTGTTGTCTGTGTGTGTGTGGTGTGTGTCCGTGTGTTGTGTAGTGTGTGTGTGTCTGTGTGTGTTGTATGTCTGTGTGTGTGTATGTGTTATGTGTTGTCTGTTGTGTTGGTGTGTATAACTATCGTGTGTGTGTGTATGTGTATATATTGTGTGTGTGTGTGTGTTGTGTGTTGTGTGGTGTGTGTGTGTGGTCGTGTGTGCAATTGTGTGTGTGAATGTGATCATGCTCGTTGATGTGTATGTGTGATGTGTGGTGTGTGTGTGTGTTGTGTGTGTGTGTAGTGTGTATGTTATAATTGTGTGTTATGTGATGTGTGTATTAGTACACTTTATATGATAATTTATTATGTATGTTTGTGTGGTATTATATGTTGTTTGTGTGTATGTGTATTGTTGTGGTGTGCTGTAAGTCGTGTTGGTGTGTGCGTGTATCGTGGCGTGAGTGTCATGTTGTGTCTCGGTGTGGTGTGTGTAGTTTGTGTGTCCGGCTGCCCCCCCGCTCTTCTTGTCAGCGGATGAGTGAATTTGAGACGCTTGGGGTCCTGGGTGTCGTAACTAACAGGCATTTAACCTATAGGACAACATAGTCTCCGCGGACACCACCAGAATGTGGGGAATGACTCCACTTGCATTCATCGGCTTATATTCAATGATTAGCTTCGATTATTTTCATTTCCATTTTTTTTTGTCACGTTAATCCCTTTTCGGAGTGAATGGGTCGATGTCCAATTGCTCGGAGAATTTGCGATCTGTTCGACTGCTAATAGAGTGTGAGTGACTAAAGTGAGAGTTAGGGAGCATAGAGAGATTACGAGTTTGTTTAGTGTGTGTGTGTGTGTGTGTTGTGTGGTGATGTGTGTGTGTGCTGTGTGTGATTAGTGGTGTGTGTGTTGTGTGCTAGTAGTAGTGTGTATTCATCTACTGATTCATTAGTTGTATAATACCCGGGTCGATAGAAACAATGCTCGTGTGGCCCCGTTCCAATATCAACTTTTTATATTCAATCCTTAGTGCTTTGTGTTGGCCGAAGCCAGCACCATCGAGAAGCAGGTCACAGACCCGGCTAACACCTGGTACCCATTCACTGCTGGGTGGACAGGGCTCGGTTTAAGGAAACAACCCATACTTTCCTCCGCCCAGGAATCGAACCCGGGACTCTCGTGTGAACGGTGTCATATAATCATATATAAGCGACACTAGTAAACCTCCATTATGTGTGTATGTTTGATAAAGTGTGTGTCCCCATATATGATGTGTAGTGTGTACGTGTGTCGTGTTATGATCCGACAGTTCCCAAATTTTGTGTGTGTGGTGATTATGTTTCATTGTTGTGTGTTGTTGTGTGTGTGGTGTTCGTTGTTTTCTCTTTGTGTCTCTCTGTCTCTGCTATCTTCTCATATACTCTTCTACTTATTTCTCGTGTTGTCTTTGTTAAATAGCTGTGTGTGTGTATGTGTAAGTGCTGATGTAGTGTGCTGTGGTTGGTGTTGTGTGTGTGTGTGTTGTTGTGTGTGTCGGCCTGCCTTGTCATTCTAGTCGCGGAGAGGAAGAAGAGCGGACGATTGGCGGCCTGGTTGTCGTAATAACAGGCCAGTTTTAACCCATCAGGACAAATACGTCTCGGCGGACACACGATACAATTGTGGGGGAAATTGACTCCACTTTGCATTCATCGGCTTTATATTCCAATGATTAGCTTTGATTTTTTTTCATTTCCAGTTTTTTTTGTTCACGTTAAATCCCTTTCCGGAGTGAATGGCCGGTCGAGTCCAATGCTCGGCAGAATTTTGCGATCTGTTCGACTGCTAATAGAGTGTGAGTGACTAAAGTGAGAGTTAGGGAGCATAGAGAGATTACGAGTTTGTTTAAGTGTGTGTGTGTGTGTGTGTGTGTGTGTGTGTGTGTGTGTGTGTGTGTGTGTGTGTGTGTGATTCATGGTTTCACTTCCTTCATTTTCATTAGTTCTCTCTCCCTCTCTCTCTCTCTCTCTCTCTCTCTCTCTCAACATAATAAAAGCGAGGAAGTTTAAAGAGGAAAACGCAGCCAAATAAAAAAAAGGGTTACAACAGCAGCGTTCGAGAATTTTTTTAATGAAAAGTTGATTCTGTTATAACCACTTTTAGGAATGCCACATTTTGTTTTAGCAACACTCAATTTTCTCTCTGCTTTCGTGCCTGTGATAGATTGTAAAAACCCATTAAAGAGTAATGTCGGTTTTATGCTGCATCAATTCGCCCTTAAACAAGCCATTTCGGCCACAACTTATCTCGAGTCTTCCACTTTTATGAATATTGGCTTAATCTTTGCTTTTATCTTCCATTTCTTCCTCTTACTTTACTCCTTTTCTTACTTCATTTCTGTCTCCTCTTCCTCTTCCACCTTCCTCGCTTCCTCTTCATTTTCATCCAATTTCTCCTTCGTCGTCGTCGTCGTCGTCGTCTTCGCCACGCCACTCGTCGTCCGAAACAAAAAAAAAAAAAAAAAAATTCTTTCTCGTAAACGCGAGCTTTGTTCCTCCACTTTCCAATTTTCAATTCTCTCTTAATTTTTTTCGATTTGAACCAAAGCAATATTTTCTTTCCTTTAGTTAATGGTTTTTTTTATTTATTTTTATTTTTGCGCGGGCGATGAAAGACCTAAGTTGTTAATGAACAGACCTGTGTCCCTGACCCATGCTCGTTGTGGCGGCGAGGACGTGATCATTTGTCAACGGGGTAGCACTTTGACCGGGAAATTCCAGTGCATTGAAGGTGACTGTCCGGTTCTGTTAGCATTAAGTTCGCATGTGTGTCCTGCCGCCCAAAGCCCCGCCTGGCAGCCGCGCAAGAAGCACACAATCACGCTGTCAGGCATCAGGTACGGCACAAAATCACTCATGGTCATGGTAGCTACTCAATTATCGCCCATAGTTGACATTTGCAGAATCTCAATTAAGCTTCTCTCCAAATCACACTTCAGTATTTCGTGCCTGACCTTGATGTGGCCTGTTAAGTCTTTCTTCGCGCCGCCCAACGAAAAAGGGAGAAGTTTGAAAGTTTGAGGCCGTTCATGGAATACAAAATATCATCCATAAGTACGTAAGGTTCAAATCTCTATATGCACGAAGGCGAGGATGGCGACGGGGGAGCAATGTGCAGAGGGAGGCAGAGGAAAGGCTGGTGTACCTAATGAGCTTTAGGAGGAAGTTCACCTCATGCCTAATAACCTCCTCATAACCCAAGGAAGGAAGATAAAAAGCCTACAGGCGCTATAGGCTCAAACGTAAAAAAGAGAAGAAGAAAAAAATGCGCACCAACACGACACAGCTGAGTCCAAACTATTATGCCAAAAAGATTAATGAAGAAAAGGCTTGTCTCTTGTGCCTGTACTTCAGGCAGGACTAGACGGGGAATGTGCATGCACTCGGGTGTGTAAGTCCTCTACGCACGAGACTTTCACGTTGTTCTCTTTTTTTCTGAGGGAGGGATACCAATGCTGCATGCCAGGTGATGCTGCGTGACCAGGAAAGGCCATCACTTCTTTCCCGGCATAGCTGCTTGATGGCGATCTTTCTTTAACGTTCCTTTTATCGTCATTTTTCTAATTTAATTCATTTCTAATTTCAATTTTAGAATAAATGTACATTAACATAATCAAGCAACCCCCTCCCACCATACACACACGGCGCCAAGCAGGTACTGGAAGACAAATAAATATGCCTATCGAAGACCTGAGACCTGCAATAAATCAGGCAGAACCAGTAGGTAGGTACTCACCCCGGGTCGTGACGCTGCAGGGAGACAGGGACGGCAGCAGCGGCATCCATCAACCTGAAATCAAGAGTGTTAATAAACAAAAGCTGAGTCAGGTGTTCCAGATCAAGAGCCTCATATTTATACCTCATGATCATTGGTATACGATTTCGGTCACACGAAGCGAAGTACTGTTTCTTTAATAGAGTTGTTAATATTTATAACTCTTTTCCAACACAAGTAGTTATTAGTAACACGGTTGAGGCGTTGAAGAACAAACTAGATCAATACTTCGCATCAACTACCCAACTCAATTACTTCTGTCCAACGAAAGTTTGTTGCATTTTTTCTTTATAACTTTAACTTTAGCTTAAGTCTCTCCTTCAGCCTTTCCAATCAAAGTTCATGACAGTTTCTTAATACTGCATGGTTTTTTCTCCCTTATTTCCTGCTGGCCTCGGCCCGGGGGAGCGGTGTGGAGGAACCGTCAACTTTCCTATTCTTTTGCGTAGAAACATGTAGAAACTATAGTGAGAGAAAGAAGTCACACATGCAGGCAGCCTCGTTTGGCCCAGTATAGGACTGTTGCTGTATGTTCTTCTTTCGTATGCAATTTTCCCCTTACTCCTATTCCCCTCCCTCCCTCTTACGCCTTTCCTTTTCATCCCATCTTTCTCCCTCCTATCCCTCTCACCGCCGCTCTTCCTCCACTGCCGCCGCCGGGTACCGGGAATTACAGGTACGCAGGTACGCGAATCTGCACAATTTTCTCTTCTTTTTCTAGCAATTTCAAGCTTAACAGTTATAGATAAAAATATTCTTCTATTTCAGAGGGAATAAGTTAAAATGAAAATATGAAAGTTTCGATAGATTGGAATTGCGCCCACTCACTTTTTTTTGCTCCCTGAGAAAAGGAGAAAACAAACCATGTGCCTGAATGTTTTGTTTTTACGGAAACGAGAAAAATCCCACCAATCAAACATCTGATGCTGCCTGTTAGTAAAATACTTGCATTCAACAATAATTCTGATATAATCACCTGCAGTAGGTACTTAGAAGTCATTAAAGTGGGTGCCTCGTTGTCGTCGGGGTTAACGAGGGTAAGGCTGGGGTGGGCGAGTCATGGGAACGCAAGCCAAAGGGAGCGTGAGGGACGCCTAAGTGATCAGTAAAGGTTCACAGGTAAAGACTGGTTAGGGGGTTGCGCGCGGATATTACTAATCACTTCAGGCAAACACTGAGAATCCGATGGGCGTATCACGGCTAATGATAATAACAGGGCTGCTACTGCAACTACTACTCCTGCTACCACTACTACTACTACTACCACCACCTCTACTGCTACTACTTCTAACAGAGTACAAGATATGAAAAACATCATTGCATGGATATACATCTAGCAACCTTCAGCTGTCCTATTTAACCTTGAAAGCGACAATGGTGCTGAAAAGTGGTTGCCATGTCATTTTTTTTTTTTAATAAATACGCTCTGTCTTTGTAACAAAGAATTTCCAAAAAACATTCTACATATCATTTTACTTTCATCTGTCGCTGAATATACAATTTAACTTGTGGCCCGAACAATGACTCTGTTACGGAGATGAAGCATAATGGACACACACATAGCATACACATAAACACACAGCACGTGTGCAAGGTTGTCTGTGTGAGTAAAAAGGAAGAAAATTAATAAGTGCGACAGCCTGCTGTGCCTTGCATAAGGAAAACGCCCAACAGAGTAGCAAGGTATGAACAACAAAATCTATAAGGCATTGCCTGAAGTAGTTGGCAGGTTGAGATGATTCATATATATGATGCATCCTTACTTTCGATCTTACCACTCCCAACATCACTTTACAACCACCCTTATGACCATCACATCACTACAACCACCACAACCACTATTGCTGCTGTCATTCTATCCAACAGCACGACACCTGCAATGTAATACCACAACGACAAAAACACACCACCACCACCACCATAACGCACCACATCACCACCATCACTCACACGTCACACCGTGCTTTCCTCTGTCAGCCTGGCCTTCCACATTGATATTCGGCATTGATTTAGGCTTCGGGCGGCGCCGCGGTCCTCACTCAATGTACAAATCGACGCCGACGTACGACCTATGCAACTTACGTCCATCCGCATTTACGACCGAAGCAAAACATGGATTAGAAAAAATGAATATGAAAATGTAGTAAAAGTGCAGTGCAGGCAAAGCGACAGAGTGCTGGCAGCAGGTCTTACCATATTGATTGTCGCGCAATCTGGCACCGTTGGGAACGTATGTATATACGAGTAGATACAAAACATACATAAGAATCAATAAATATGTAAAAACTCTGTATGTACATTTGAGAACAAGCAAAGCGAGAAGGGATAATGGTCGAGGCGAGACAGCAGCCATTAGCGACGGTGACAGCTTGTCTTGAGCGGCAAAGCATTGACACTACAACCGAGACCACCGAGAGACAAGGCCTGGTGGATCGCCCGTGATGTCACACCATAAGGATACAACCCGCTCCGCTCCCCGTACAAATTTACCTACCTAATATAATGTTTATCAGTATAAAAGATATACTGTTATCTTCGGAAATGTTTGTTCTATAATATTATCAAATAAAAAACCGTAAAACACACAAAGAAAAGGCCATTATGAGACTTTCAAGAAATATGCATTAACTTAAACTCTTCGCCATTTAATATTTTGCTCGCAAACATTTTACATGGAGAATATCAATAGAAGCGGAGTTTAATTAGCTTTCCATTGTTATATTTCGTTTAGTGATAAATGAATTAGCGGCATGCATAAATTAGCGTTAACTATACATAAAAAATCATGAAATCGGGTAATTTCCTACCTAATATATGTTTATCAGTATAAAATATATACTGTTATCTTTGGAAATGTTTGTTCTATAATATTATCAAATAAAAAACCGTAAAACACACTAAAAAATACCATTATGAGACTTTCAAGAAATATGCATGAACTTAAACTTTTCGCCATTTAATATTTTGTGAAAAAACTTTTTACATGGAGAACATCAATAGAAGCGGAATTTAAATAGCTTTCCATTGATATATTTCCTTTTCTGATAAATGAACTAGAACCATGCATAAATTAGCGTTAACTAAATAAATAACATCATGAAATCGGGTAATTTACCCGATTTCATGATGTTATTTATTTAGTTAACGCTAATTTATGCATGGTTCTAGTTCATTTATCAGAAAAGGAAATATATCAATGGAAAGCTAATTAAATTCCGCTTCTATTGATATTCTCCATGTAAAAAGTTTTTTCACAAAATATTAAATGGCGAAAAGTTTAAGTTCATGCATATTTCTTGAAAGTCTCATAATGGCATTTCTTTAGTGTGTTTTACGGTTTTTTATTTGATAATATTATAGAACAAACATTTCTGAAGATATTAGTGTATATTCTATACTGATAAACATATATTAGGTAGGAAATTACCCGATTTCATTATTTTTTATATTTAGTTAACGCTAATTTATGCATGCCGCTAATTCATTTATCACTAAACGAAATATATCAATGGAAAGCTAATTAAACTCCGCTTCTATTGATATTCTCCATATAAAATGTTTGCGAGCAAAATATTAAATGGCGAAGAGTTTAAGTTAAAGCATATTTCTTGAAAGTCTCATAATGGCCTTTTCTTTGTGTGTTTTACGGTTTTTTATTTGATAATATTATAGAACAAACATTTCCGAAGATAACAGTATATCTTTTATACTGATAAACATTATATTAGGTAGGTAAACTTGTACGGGAGCGGAGCGGGTTGTATCCTTATGGTGTGACGTCACGGGCGATCCACCAGGCCTTATCATCTCGGTGGCCACGCTACAACCCCCGTGGCCCCGGGTAATGGTGGAGAATGGCGGGTAATGGTGGAGAGCCCACCGTGAGGTGGGCCCTCACGCCCCCCCACCGGTCCCTCAACGGCTTACCCACGATGCAGTTCTACACTGTAAAAAATTAAAGGTATTTTATAGAATTGTAAAGGGTATACAATATATTATTGTAAAGGGTATACAAGAGGTATTCCTACTGGTTAAAATAGCATACCCTATAGGGGTATATTAGAACTATGATATACCCTTTACATTATACCCTTTCAAGGGTATAACATATACTTATAATACCCTTACATAGGGGTATTATAAGTATATGTTATACCCTTGAAAGGGTATAATGTAAAGGGTATATCATAGTTCTAATATACCCCTATAGGGTATACTATTTTAGACACTAGGAATACCCCTTGTATACCCTTTCTATACCTAGGAATACCCTGCTAAAGGGTATACTAGATGATATATATCCCTTCGTACTCTAATTCATTATACCCTTAGGTATGGTTATAGCTTATAGGTATAAAGGAGGACTTCAGGTTTCAAAAGTTTATTAAACTTTCTTCTCTGAAAATATAAATAAGGCATATGTGTTGGTGTTGATGGTGGGGTTGATGGTGGTGGTGTTGATGGTGGTGTTGAAGGTGGTGTTGAAGGTGGTGTTGATGGTGATGTTGAAGGTGGTGTTGATGGTGGTGTTGACGGTGGTGATGGTGGTGTTGATGGTGGTGTTGAAGGTGGTGTTGATGGTGGTGTTGAAGGTGGTGTTGATGGTGGTGATGGTGGTGTTGATGGTGGTGTTGATGCTGGTGCTGAAGGTGGTGTTGGTGGTGGTGTTGATGGTGGTGTTGATGGTGGTGTTGAAGGTGGTGTTGAAGGTGGTGTTGATGGTGGTGTTGATTATGGTGTTGATGGTGGTGTTGATGATGGTGGTGATGGTGGTTGAGGTGGTGATGTTGATGGTGGTGGTGGTGATGATGGTGGTGGTGTTGATGGTGGTGTTGAAGGTGGTGTTGAAGGTGGTGTTGAAGGTGGTGTTGATGGTGGTGCTGTTGAAGGTGTTGATGGTGGTGGTGATGGTGGTGGTGATGGTGGTGGTGATGGTGGTGGTGGTGTTGATGGTAGTGTTGAAGGTGGTGTTAAAGGTGGTCATCACTATCAACCCCACCTTCAACACCACCACCATCAACACCACCATCAACACCACCTTCAACACCACCATCACCACCACCTTCAACACCACCACCATCAACACCACCATCAACACCACCATCAACACCACCACCACCATCACCACCACCACCATCACCACAATCACCACCACTACCATCACCACAACCACAATCACCACCTCAACCACCATCACCACCACCAACACCATCACCACCACCACCATCACCACCACCTCAACTACAATCACCACCACTACTCTCAACCACCTCAACCACCTCAATCACCACCATCGGTGGTTGATTTGATGGTCACCATCAGATGGTGGTGGTGAAAATTAAATTATAGTTAATGAGATTTCCTGTGTCCAGACTTTAGGGACACCCTGTATAGAGGCTAATAATTATATAGAGGCTTATATAGATATATGGTATGAAAAACAGTCCTTACCTTATCAAGAGTTTTTTCTTGAATATGAAGCAATGGATACATTTTAATATTTGAGGCTTAAAGTGAAAGCCTCAAAGCTTGAAGTCAAGCCTTAAGTGTCAGTTCAACACTTGAGGCAACATGATCAACAGTGACACTTGAGGCAGCAAGGTCAACAGTGACACTTGAGGCAACAAGGTCAACAGTGACACTTGAGGCAACAAGTTCAACAGTGACACTTGATGTAATAAATTCAACAGTGACACTTGAGGCAACAAGGTCAACAATGACACTTGATGTAATAAATTCAACAGTGACACTTGAGGCAACAAGGTCAACAGTAACACTTGAGGCAACAAGGTCAACAGTGACACTTGATGTAATAATTCAACAGTGACACTTGAGATAACAAGGTCAACAGTAACACTTGAGGTAATAAATTCAACAGTGACACTTGAGGTAATAATAAATTCAACAGTGACACTTGAAATAACAAGGTCAACAGTGACACTTGAGATAACAAGGTCAACAGTGACACTTGAGGTAATAAATTCAACAGTGACACTTGAGATAACAAGGTCAACAGTGACACTTGAGGTAATAAATTCAACAGTGACACTTGAGGTAATAATAAATTCAACAGTGACACTTGAGGTAATAAATTCAACAGTGACACTTGAGATAACAAGGTCAACAGTGACACTTGAGGTAATAAATTCAACAGTGACACTTGAGATAACAAGGTCAACAGTGACACTTGAGATAACAAGATAAGATAAGATTTTCATCCTATCTAGACACTTTGCAAGTACCAACTACAAGGTTATTGACTATACAAAGCGCCGCCACGTCAGCACGAACTAGGCGGACTCGAACCGCTGACCGAATGCACAGGGACGCTGCACATTGCGAGCTCACGTCTCTACCAACCTTGCCACCCTGATGGGCTTGAGAGAACAAGGTCAACAGTGACACTTGAGGTAATAAATTCAACAGTGACACTTGAGATAAAAGGTCAACAGTGACACTTGATGTAGTAAATTTAACAGTGACACTTGAGATAACAAGGTCAACAGTGACACTTGAGGTAATAAATTCAACAGTGACACTTGAGATAAAAGGTCAACAGTGACACTTGATGTAATCAATTTAACAGTGACACTTGAGATAACAAGGTCAACAGTGACACTTGATGTAATAAATTCAGAGACATTTCACCACACACACTTGCATTCAACAGGTCATTTCTCAACGGATTTTCAATCTGCCTACACCACAGGCAAGCCTGTTAAAATGTTCATCAGGCAAGTCTGTTAAAATCTTCATTTCAATTCTTCTATAACGTGTTGTGAAAGATAACCCGGTTTTCGAGTTATTATATTTATAAGATTTAAGCAGCATGGAATTATGAACTCAAAACACGCATAATGCGCTCATTTCTCAATAGATTTTTATTTCGATTACACCTCAGGGAAGCCTGTTGAAATCTGGATTTTTATTAATCTATAATGTTTGGTGAAATAACACACGGTTCTCGAGAAAATAATGTATTACCGGTTTTCTGGGTGGGCTAAAAGGCACTTCACCAAGTGAAAAATACGCTTCATGCAATCATTTCTCAATGGATTTTTATTTCGATTACTCCACAGCAAAGCCTGTTGAAATCATGAACTATATTCATCTATAACGTTATGTGAAATAACACACGGTTTTCTAGATAATAATGTATTACCTGTTCTGCAGCCTATTTCATTGTCCCAGCGTAACGGTGTTCTGGGTGGGCTAAAAGGTACTTCTTCCAGTGCAAAACACGCTTCATGCGATCATTTCTCAATGGAATTTTATTTCAATTACACCAGAGAGAAGCCAGTTGAACACATGATTTTATTACATCAAAAAAATTTTCATGTGAACTGCACAACACAAATACAAGTAACAACATTGATAAAAAGGTGTATGATTTGAAGTTTTCGAATAATTAAGCATTGATCGTAGTCAATACAGTCGGGTTTGGGGATCCAAATCAAATTCTGCTTAGGGTTCTATAATGGTTTAGGCCGGCTGTGATACATAGACTTAAGTTTATAACAACGGCCACATTATTGTGCTTACCATGGTCAGCTGCTTGTTGATGAAATCCAAAGGAGGCACAAAGGAGGACAGGAGATTATCCACAGCTACACTCGGCTGCACCCGTGTTTTCCTCGCTCACTTGCTAAGAGGCTCACCCGCGAATGTCGTTTGACGGCGCGGCACCAGTGACTCAGCACCAACAAAGTATATTTGTATAATTGTACTTGTAGGGATATATATATATATATATATATATATATATATATGGCAGTGCGAAACGGCGATGATATGTTCAAGCGACTTTTGGCAGTATTTTAGTTGCCAGGTACCGCTATCCAAGATAACTCGTGATATTTAAAAAATATATTAATATCTCGAAATTGATACATTTTTATTACCTTTTTTGTCGCATTATATGTTCAGTGTAACAATGTGGTAATTTGATAAAGAGTTACAATGCCTGTCAAGGCTTACATTTTATAAGCTTACCAAGCACATTTGTGACAGAGTCTAATGAAGGGTATAAATGTGTATTAAAATACCCCTTCTCTTGACTGAGTCTAATGAAGGGTATAAAAATGCATTAAAATACCCCTCCTCTTGACTGCGAGGGGTATTGGTGAAGCTACGGGTAT
>JACEEZ010019445.1:357500-360000 GCA_016584305.1 Chionoecetes opilio
TTTATTGGCATATCAGAATCCTGGTTGAGCACTACAAATAGAGGCTTCTTGGCTGAATATAATTTACCTGGTTACTTAATGTTTAGCTGTGAAAGGGCGAATAGAACAGGTGGAGGAGTATTACTATACGTAAAAGCCAGTCTTCATCCTACAGTCATAGAATACGAGAAAATTAATAACGTGGATTCTCTATTTTAGCAGCTAAAGATCGGCTCGAAAAAAAATTAAATCGGACTCATCTATAGACCCCCAGTTCACAATAGTAACGCTGATAGCCAGCTGTATGACCAGTTAATAGAAATGAGTAATGAGTACGATTGCGTCATATTTGGTGATTTCAACCTAGCCTTCCTTCCTTGGGAAATCCACTAGACTTCATTCAGATCACGACTTCTACTGCGATTTATTAGAAAGTTCGTTAACTCAGCATGTTCACAAACCCACGAGAGGTGACAACATATTGGATCTTGTTTTTCTACATATGCCGATTTAGTAAATAATGTGAATATTGGCCCTGAATTTGGCACTAGTGATCATAGAATTGTGTCCTTTGATATAAATCTCGAAGTGTACAGAGAAAGTGTTAGCAACGAACAAATTTTCCTGTATAAATAAGGTAACTTTGAAAGACTTAAGACGATTTTGTAAGAAACAGATTGAAGCGTGCTATCAAATCAATCGAATATAGACGAATCATGGGGGATATTTAACAATATCTTGAACAATGCTGTAAAGTCTTGTGTTCCAGTCGGTAAAAGACGTCCATGTAAAAATAAAAATAAACCCAAGTGGTGGAACAGACAAATCGAATCTGGGCTTTTACAAAAAAAAACGGGCCTACCATAAATACATGTCATCTCAAAATGAAAATTATAAAATGGAGTTCGAAAGACTACGGCGCGATACGAAAAAGTTGATAAAGAAAAGTAAGAAAGATCTTGAATTATATATTGCAAGTATCAGTTAATCAAACCCCAAAGAATTTTTCAGTTACGTGCGCAAGAAGAAAGTTATCACAGCGTCCACTTGCACTTGAAAACGGTTATCTTACTAATAATGAAATTGAAATGGCTGAATGATTACTTTGCTTCTGTTTTTACAGTTGAAGATATAAATGGACTGCAGGCAGAAGTGGGCTGCGATCAAAGTAACGTAATTCCATTGATCAATTGCGAATTCCTTGAGGTCACAATAATAAAAGCAATAGATAAACTTAAAGTTAACATATCCCCCGGGCCAGACTGTATTGCACCGCGAGTTTTAAAGGAAGCGAAGCACCAGATTTGCAAACCTCTCTCAATACTTTTTAGCAAATCCCTAAATTCCGGTAAAGTCCCTAGCGATTGGAAACTTGCAAATGTTACTCCAATACAGAAAAAAGGTGATTTGACACAACCGAGCAGCTACAGACCGATCAGTCTCACATCCGTAGGCTGTAAATTAATGGAAACAGTAATACGAGACAATGTGGTAAAATTCTTAGAAGAAAATAATCTGATCAAAAACTCCCAGCACGGCTTTCGTAATAAACGTTCTTGCCACACAAATCTGCTAGACTTTTTTAATGAAGTATACTAGTTCAATGAGACGAAAGCAGTAGATGTGATTTATCTGACTTCCAAAAAGCGTTTGACAAAATCCCCCATAAGCGTTTATTTAAGAAAATAAAGTCGCACGGCATAACTGGAAATATCTTAAATTGGCTTGAAGACTGGCTTTCTGAGAGAAAGCAGCGCGTCGTAATGAATGGAAACGCATCTAGCTGGCAAGATGTTTTAAGTGGTGTACCGCAGGGATCTGTACTAGGTCCTGTACTTTTCTTAATCTATGTAAACGATATTGACGAAGGCCTCACCTGTAAGATATCAAAGTTTGCGGACGATACTAAAATAACGAATAAAGTAATCACAACTGCCGATAAGATGCAATTGCAATCTGACCTTGATCGCTTAGTTAGTTGGGCAAAGAAGTGGCAGATGAAATTTAATACCGATAAGTGTAGGGTTTTGCATGTAGGAAGTAATAACGATCAAATTAACTACTCAATGGACGGACATGAACTTTTCAATGTTACCGAAGAAAAAGACTTGGGGGTTATTATAAGCAACGACCTCAAGCCCAGTAAACATTGTTCAGAAGTTGTTAAGAGGGCTAACAAATTAACTGGTTTCATAGGAAGAACTTTCGAATATAAGTCTGAAAAAGTCATTCTTACACTTTTCAATGCGATCGTACGTCCTCATCTTGAATATTGCGTTCAGTTCTGGTCACCCTACTATAGAAGAGATATAATCAAACTGGAGCGAATACAAAGAAAAGTTACAAAAATGATTCCGCGCTTGCGAAACAAGCCATACGAAGAGCGATTGAAGGAACTAAACTTGTTCAGTTTGTCAAAACGTAGATTGCGAGGAGACTTAATAGAATTGTTTAAAATGTTCCATGGCTTCGATAATGTTAACATAAACGACTATTTGAATATTGATTGGACAAGCACTAC
>JACEEZ010019445.1:365000-372500 GCA_016584305.1 Chionoecetes opilio
AATTGTAAAACATTAAAATCCTAATGAAACTTAAATAAAAAGTAAGACTTCCTAAAAGTTACAATATAAAAACATACAGTAAAAGTTATAAAAAAGGTGTTAGTTTAGATTAAAATACATTTCAGGTATGGACGTCAAAAATTAGAGTAAGAATTGTTTACATAAAAGGTTATTTTTTAAGTGACTTTTAAAAGTGTGGAAGGAGGTTACATCTCTAACTTGGCTTGGCAAGCTGTTCCAGAAAGCAGGTCCAGCCACATGAAGGGACCTTGTTCCCAAACATGTGTTGCATTTTGGCACATGGAGTTGTTGCTGTTGTCTAGTGTTGACTGGTTGTTCGTACATATCTCTCACTTTGGGCAGTGAAAACAACCAGTCAGGTACTCTATTATTAACTATATTGTACACGGCTACTCCTAGCTCAAAGTGATATTTTTCATTTATTTTCAGCCATCCAAGGTCTTTTAAGTAGGGTGTGACATGGTCGTGCCTTGCAGCCCCTCCTAAAGCAACTTTTGCTGCAAAATTTTGGAGCCTTTGCACACGTTGTATATGTGTGATGTTGGATGCTCCCCAAATCTTAATGCCATAATTCAGTATACTTAGGACCAGTGACTGTATTATTGAGATCCTGGTGGTCTGGTTAAAATAGTCTCGGAGTCTGTTTATGTGGATAATGGTTCCATAAGTTTTCCTGTACAATGCGTCGATGTGTTCATTAAACTGCATATGGTTGTCAAAGTGTATGCCCAAGTTCTTTAATGATCTGCTAGGGGTAATTAGATTCCCGTCAACATGCATACATATGTCAGGGGGAATCTGTGACAAAAGTCCTCGTGTTCCTATAAACATACATTGAGTCTTTTTGGCGTTTAACATTAGGCCATTCCTGTGAAAATACTGTTGTGCTTTCTTTAGTGATTGTTCGCTCCTATGCATTAAGTCTTGTATATTGTTGACACTGCCTGTGTGAATTAACTGGGTGTCATCTGCATATTGTATAATTTCACATTCAGAAAAGAAGGACGAGAGATCATTTGCATAAATTATAAATGAAATAGGACCTAGTACAGACCCTTGGGGAACGCCATGGGATATTCCTGTGTTCTCGGATATGCATTTTTCTATACATACGGATTGTGTCCTGCCGCTGAGATAGCTTTGAAACCAGAAGGAATCGATGTTTAACTTGAACAATTTATTTATTAATATATCATGGCTGACGCTGTCGAATGCTTTGGATAAGTCACAGAAGGTAATGAGAGAAACCTTTTTTGTATCAATATTTGAATATAACTTGTTAGAAAGTTTTAAAAGAGCTGAATCCGTAGACAAGCCGGTCCTAAAGCCATGTTGAGTTTTACTAAGGAGGCGATTGGTCTCTAAGTACTGGGTGAGCTGAGATGCGATTACTTTTTCTAGTACCTTGGAAATAATTGGTAAGAGAGAAATAGGGCGGTAGTTGTTAGGTTCATTCATGTTACCAGCCTTGAAAATAGGAACAACAATAGAGTGCTTCCATGTTGTGGGAAAAACACTTGTTACAATAGAAGTATTTACAATGCAAGTTAGGTATGTTATAATGATAGGGAGGGAGTCTTTCAAGAAACACAGTGGAATGCCATCAGATCCATGGGAGTTAGTGTTCTTCATATGCTTAATAATTAGAGTTACTGTATCCCAATTTGTAGGCACAGGTCTAAACATAGCATCAAAATTATTAGTATAAGTTTCGGTGTTTACTGGCTGTAGTACTGCATCAGAATTACTCAGATTCTGCTGAGATTTCTCAAAGGTGACTTTTCCCACTTCAGAAAAATATTTATTAAAACATTCAGCTTTGCGCTTAATACCCTCTGCGTCACCGTTATTGTTTGCTGATGGCTTAACATTCTTGTTTTTGGCGTTAGGAATCAACTCCCCTATAGTCCTCCACGTGGCTTTAATGTTTCCTCTACTTTCCTCTAATCTTTTATTATAATATTCTGATCTAGCTCGCCGAAACAATCCTCTGACTTGCCTTTTTAGGTTTTTATAATTAGTCTGCAAATTAACATTATTTCTGTCTTCTTTAAGATCTTTCTGTGCACGGTCTCTTTGCTGCATTATAGCTTTAAGGTCTTCAGTGATCCACGGGGCAAAAGGCCTTCGTACTTCTTTTGTTACCAAGGGTGCGCATGAATCCAAACATTTGTGGAAAACTTCATTAAATAAATGTACTTGCGTATCGACATTATCAGTTGCAAAAATTGTATTCAAAGTATGAACTTCTCCTCTTAGTAGATTACACAATGTTTCTGGAGAATAGTGTCTTAGTTGTCGAAAAGTTCTAATAGTAGATGTTTGTCGCTTTGGCTTTCGAATGTCAGTGTGACGGTAACAAGATCATGATCAGCGACAGGACAAGGAATTACATCGTGATGAAGAGCTAAATCAGGCTTATTTGTCACAATAATGTCCAATAATGTCGTGGAGTGGGAAGTAATTCGTGTAGTCTTATCAATTAATTGGTTCAATTTAGTATTAGTCTTTAGTATGAGAGAGAGAGAGAGAGAGAGAGAGAGGAGAGAGAGAGAGAGAGAGAGAGAGAGAGAGAGAGAGAGAGAGAGAGAGGAGAGAGAGAGAGAGAGAGAGAGAGAGAGAGAGAGAGAGAGAGAGAGAGAGGAGAGAGAGAAGAGAGAGAGAGAGAGAGAGATAGAGAGAGAGAGAGAGAGAGAGAGAGTAGAGAGAGAGAGAGAGAGAGAGCGAGCCAGCGAGAGAAGAGAGAGAGAGAGAGAGAGAGAGAGAGAGAGAGAGAGAGGAGAGAGAGAGAGAAGAGAGAGAGAGAGAGAGAGAGAGAGAGAGAGAGAGAGAGAGAGAGCGAGCGAGAGCGAGAGAGCGAGAGAAGAGAGAGAGAGACCCCTGACTTGAAATACAGGGACTCGAGGTGTATATTAGCCTATAACAGTCTCCCCGCTACCAACGCGTACATTGATCAAAAGTCACAGCTGTTATTGTGCCTGGCGTCATAGTGGCGTGTGGTCAATTAGCTTCAGTGGTGTCCGGGCAGCATATTCCCGTTCTCTATGCGAATATGTGGTTTCTGAGTGAAGATACTTGGCTGTAGCTCCGAAACTAACCTGATGTGTTCAAGAGTAAACGCCACATACTCTTCCAGAAAACGGGAATAAGCGTCCGGGCGCGGCGGCTTCCCTGTGGCGCCGCGGCAAGACGACCGCGGCAGGCTGGCTCTGATGACAAATCCAGGGCGGCGGCTTAAATAAAACAACATCTTAATTTGCCAACGCTAATATCAGGGTTTCTACACTTCCTTGGCGCACACTGGTTGGACGTGATAGAGAGAAAATAGTTTAGCTGCTACCCCACCCACATTTCTCATCTATTTTATCTTTCTCTGTCTATTTTTCTTCTCTCTCTCTCTCTCCTCTCGCTCTCTCCCCTCTGGTATTTCCCCTCTCGTCTTCCCTCTATCCTTCCCTCTCTCTCTTATCCCAGGACAAGACCGCGAGTTAGGTAAAGAGACAACAGCTCAACCAGCCGCAAAAGGGGGGCGCGGGGAACCCCTTAAAACATCCTGAAAAATAAACGGGCAGAGGAGGGGGGGGGGGCGGGCCCCCGCTGACCCGAAGGGGGGGTGAACACCCCCTTTTTTGGCCCGGGGCCAAGACCTAGGGGAAATGGCCACTGCAGCCAAACTTGGCCCGGATTTGGATCTCTCTCTCTCTCTCTCCCCTCTCCCCCTCTCTCTCTCCTTCACCACTAACCCCTCCCCCTCCTTCAGCTTTTTTTGTCTTTCTCTTTGTCCTTCATCCTCTTTTTTCCTAATCTTATCCTTTTCCTTCATTCAATTTTCGTTGGTTTGCAATTTTTCCATTCGGTATTTCCTGACACTTTACAGGGACGGCGAGGGGGGGCTTGATTACTAAATCACACGCACAAAATTGCTCTACTACTCGAAGTATCGGAAAATAAATGATCGAACGGGGCGTCTGATTAAAAAAATCGAAACAAAAAATGTCCGAATTTTTTATACATTCAATACGTCCGTTCAACAGTTGCAAAAAAGTAGATTTCCATATAACCCCAAAACTATTGTTCATTGTTTTTTCTTTCTTTTAAAATTATAGTTTTTATCGTTTTTCAATCAAAAATTTTATCATATTTAAATTTCACAGTTATCACAAAAATCTATTGTTTTTAATAATGTAATGTTTTAGTGAAATGGTCGGGTATCGAGAATAAAACTACGTTGAGGGGAGAATCCCCTTTTTTTTCTGCAAAAGAAGTCCCCCAAAACAATTCCCCGACAATATGGTGCTTTGGGAAAATTTTGTCCCCATGAGGTGGCGAGAGGGAGGGGAGTGAGGGGGCTTGTGCTTTTCCCCCCCGCCCCCTGATGGTAATATAATAAATAAAAGTAAAGATGTATGGGCTATGTATGGATGAAGATGTATGGGATGTAAGGAACAATGCAGGATAGTGAAGCAGGGAACCTCGTTATGACCTAATAGGCTTGCCACAATCTAATATTCCAACATTCCTTTTTCCTTGCCCCCCTTCCGTCCCCTTCCCATCACCACGCCTCCCCCCTTTCCTATCACCATGCCCCCCCTCCCATCACCACGCCGCCCCTCCCATCACCAAATTCACCATGCCCCCCTCCCATCACCATGCCCCCCTCCCATCACCATGCCCCCCTCCCATCACCATGCCCTCCCCCTCCCGTCACCATGCCTCCTCCCATCACCATGCCCTCCCCCTCCCATCACCAAGCCCCCTCCCATTACCATGCCCCCCCCCCCCCCAGCGCCAGGACGGAGCCTCTAAGCCACAATGCATATTTCCTACTTCATGGGATTATGTGTTTTCCGATTGAAGACGCTTGGCTGTAGGTCAGAAACAAACCATAGGATAATCTTGAAAATACCCTCATTGTGCTTCCTACACAAAGTTACCCATGTTAGTCCAGGAAAAAAATGCCTAATAACCTAAACTGACCGTAACTAAACCTAACCTAACATGACGTGTTCACGAGTAAAAGCGACATACTCTTCCAGAAAACGGGAATATGCGTCCGGGCGCGGCGGCTTCCCTGTGGCGCCGCGGCAAGACGACCGCGGCAGGCTAGCTCTAATGACAAATCCAGGGCGGCTTCTTAAATAAAACACCATCTGCCAACGCCACTATCAGGGTTTCTACACTTCCTTGGCGCACGCAGGTTGGACGTGATGTAGAGAAAATAGTTTAGCTGCTATCCCACCCACAATTCTCATCTTTTTATCCTTTCTCTATCTATTTCCCTTCTCTCTCTCTCTCTCTCTCTCTCTTCTCTCTCTCTCTCTCTCTCTCTCTCTCTCCTCTCTCTCTCTCGCTCTCTCTCTCCTCTCTCTCTCTCTCTCTCTCTCTCTCTCTCTCTCTCTCTCTCTCTCTCTCTTTCTCTCTCTCTCTCTCTGGTATTTTCCCCTCTCGTCTTTCCTCTATTCCTTCCTTCCCTCTCTCTCTATATTCCAGGACAAGACCGCGAGTGTAGGGTAATTGAGACAACAGTTGCTAACCAGGCCGCAAGAGGGTGCGCGGGAACCCTTAATACATCATGAACATAAACACGACAGAGGAGGGAGAGCGCGGACCCCTGCTGACCCGAAGGGAATGTCGAACACGCCCTTGTTTGGCCCGGGGCACAAGACACTAGGTCTTCATTGACACACTCCTCGGCGTCACCGCGGGATGGAGGGAAGTGCCTCGGCCACTCTTTTGTCCCACAAGATGACACAATACTGTGTCTAATAATCCCGAACCAGGTTTGATAGACGTGACACACAATATCAATGGCGGGTTTAATATTTTAACGTAATTTTCTATTGCCCGTAATTGCTCATACAAAAAAAAACGTTCATGGTGGCGCCCGTCCATTACCCACACACGGGCGAGCATTAGTAATCATTGGAATTCATACATTCTATTCATGATATATTTACATAGGCAACAATGTAGTCGTATCGAAATGTAATACAGACGTGTATAAATGTATGTGTCCACCCACTGTTTTACCCAAGATTAATAGACTACTGCCCTGCCCTCACACACACCTGCTCTCTCCTGCTTGCTGGAAGGCTACTCCCTTCTACCTCCTCTTTCCACTATCTAAATTTTTTTTAATTATGAGGTACTATGTAGTGTACTATGCTCCTGTAGAAGAAATTGGATAGGAAAAATCCTCATCAAGAACGTGCATGCATAGAAACGGCACAGAAGATATGGTCTGTGCGTAGTGAAAACATTCAGACTGGCGGCCTGTTTTGGAGGGAGGCTGACCTCCGGACTGCAGCTGACGTCCCGCGCACAAGAGGAACATTTCAGTTTAGCCGTGGAGAGACCTTTTAAAAGAGATCTTGGTTTTACCCACGCGAGCTGGACTCGCAATCGTCAGTTTTACCCTCCCGAAAAGAGCTTGGGGCTCGTAGTGACCGACCGATCTTTGGGTAATGCACCCACAATTCTCATCTTTTTATCCTTTCCTAGCTATTCCCTCTCATCTCTTCTCTCTCCTCTCATGCTCTCTCTCTACTCTGCTCTCTCTGGTCTCTCACTGTACCTCACCACCACGCACCCCATCCCCTTGCTCAAGGACGACAGTGACCGCCCACATTTGTCAGTGAAATATGCCGAGCGGAGCCTAGGATAGAACGTCCAAATAACAGAATGGCGCGCGGCTTTCTAAACCACCTAGCCACACAGGTGGTGTGTGTGTGTGTGTGTTAGCCCCTCCTTCCTCTCCTCACCACCACCATTACTGCATCACCGGAACACATGTGTGTCCGTGTTCTGCCTTAGGAGGGTGAGCTACGAGGCGCTGTTCTGCCCGACACCACACCCAGCGCGGCGACAGAACACGACAGCGGCGCCACGGGATTTACAAGACGGACCTTGCTCCCTCACCTGGAGAGAGAGAGAGAGAGAGAGAGAGAGAGAGAGGAGAGAGAGAAGAGAGAGAGAGAGAGGAGAAGAGAGAGAGAGAGAGAAGAGAGAGAGAGAGAAAGAGAGAGAGAGGAGAAGAAGAGAGAGAGAGAGAGAGAGGAGAGAGAGAGAGGAGGAGAGCGAGGGAGCGAGAGCGAGAGGGAGAGAGAAAAGAGAGAGAGAGAGGAGAGAGAGGAGAGAGAGAGAAGAGGAGAGAGGAGGGAGAGAGAGAGAGAGGAGAGAGAGGAGAGAGAGGAGAGAGAAGAGAGAGAGACGGGGAAGAGAGAGAGAGAGGAGCAGAGAAGAGGAATGAGGAGGACTGAGAAGAGAACAAAAAAGCAGATTGAGAAGAAGAGAGTAGAGGAGAAAGGGAGAGCACCGGAGAAGAAGAAAGAAAGAAGAGAGAGAGAGGGGTAAGATAGAGAGAGAGGAGAAGGAAGAGAGAGGAAATGGAGAGAGAGAGAAGAAGGGGGGAGAGAAAATTGGGAAAGGGAGAGAAGGATGAAGAGGGGTGGGAGGTGGGGGTGGGGAGGGGAGCAGGAG
>JACEEZ010019445.1:385000-395000 GCA_016584305.1 Chionoecetes opilio
TTTATGTTAGAACCTAGAAAGGAACTGTAGGCTATTTTCCTTCCTTAGGTTTCAGGGTTGCTTGGTTGGTTTGTCTGTTTGTCCGTCTGTTCGCACTCCAGCTCAATAAAAGACCTGCTAGGGTCACTTAACCTAGCATGTGGGTAGGAATAGGGCTTACCACGTGTCGCAATGGTTTTCAGGTCAAAAGATCAAGGTCACAAGGTCCTAAAATTTCAAAATCAAATTAGGTTCATAAAACTTTTACTGTTGAATATTGGGTCACCAAAGTTTAATGTAAGTTAGTTTGGAATCTGGGACAACTTTACAGGGTTAAATGACCTTACAGCCTTGACCTTGAAGATAGGCAAGGTCACCTCAATACTGTACTCTGACATTAGGGCTACAGGCGTGGGTCTGCATTTCTATTAAGTGCAGATATTGATCCAGTCCATCATTTAATGCGAAGGAGATGTGCACCGAGGCCACGCACAACATAGCGTATGCCCCCATCTTTACCTTTTCATTTTTTCAGTTTGATTCGTTGTAGAATTAGGGAATTACTTTTTCTGTGCCTCTCCTTTTTCATCTCCGATGCTCGCACCACAAAATTTGAGAGAAAAAGACACCGCGGTTTAAAAGTCAATCAGGCTGTGTGTGTATAATAAAACACCGCGACATGTGTGAGGGAGAGCAGAGTCAAAGCCTTCTCTATGTAAAAGCCTGAGTCTGGGAGAGCGGGATGGACGTGACGTCACGAGCTGAGTCTGCTCCGCGAGTCAGTAGGAGCCGAGCTTTCAGCATGTGAGGGTGTACGGGCGGTATAAGATATACTGTTATCTTTGGAAATGTTTGTTCTATAATATATCAAATAAAAAACCGTAAAACACACTAAAGAAATGCATTATGAGACTCTCAAGAATATGCATGAACTAAACTCTTCGCCATTTAATATTTTACTCGCAAACATTTTACATGGTGAATACCAATAGAAGCGGAATTTAATTAGCTTTCCATTGTTATATTTGTTTTCTGATAATGAATTAGAACATACATACATTAGCGTTAACTAAATAAATAACATCATCAAACGGGAAAAATTACCATCATGACTTTTTTGTAGTTAACGAAAAAAATTAGATGTCTAATCTTTATCAAAACGGGGGCCCAAAAGGGTTTTTTTCGGGCCCCTTTTTTAGGTTTTTAAATTAAAATTTAAAAAAAAATTTTCCCAAAAAACTTTTTTTTAAAAAGGGGAAAAAACCAAATTTAAATCCGAAAGGTTACCTTTTTCTGGGAAATTTTAAAAGGGGTTAAAACGCCTTTACCAGCCTTAACCTTGAAAAAACAAAAATGCAAAAAACCGGAATTTAAAACCGGCTTCTGGATTTCTATTAAAAATTTTTAAAAAAAAATATTTAAAGGGCCAAAGAGTTTTTTTGAAATTTTTTGGGGAGCCAAATGGCATTTTTTAAATTTTTCTTTTTTGGGGGTTTTTTTTTGTAAATTAAAAAAAATTTTTTTCCGGCCTTCCCCTTTTTATTACCTGAAAAAATTTGGGGGAAAAAGCACCCCGGTTTTTGGCCCCTCGGGCCCCGTGTAGTAAAAAAAAAAACCGCGGCCATGTTTGAGGGGGGGCCCCAGAGTCCCCAATGCCTTCAATCACCCACAAAAACCCTTAGGGGGATGCCCAAACGTCCCCTCCGGCCAAGACACAGGGGCCCCAACTCTTAGCCTCTTCTTGTTCCGTTTTTTTTTCCTAAAAAATTTCCCCCCTTTCCGGGTTGGGTTATACTACAGACCCCCTTCCCTTTCCCCCACTTCCCCCTTTTAATTCTTTTTGGACCAATTCTTAAATTTTCGTCTACATTCCCCTTTTAAAGGGTACACGTGCGCTCCTCACTCAGGCAAATTTCTTCCCCCGTTTTACGTCAAAAAGGGCCAATCCTTCCTAGTTTTTCCTTTTCTTTTTTTTCATTATGAATGTTTTTTTCTTTAAGTCCAGTTTTCTGGTTCGTTAAAATTTTTCTATTTTAAAAAATTTTTACTGTTTTTTAAATTCCCCTTTCCCTCCCCCATTAGGGAATTTCTAAACCCCTGAGGGGAGAAAGAAAGAAAGAAAAAGGGAATGAGAGAAAAAAAAGAGAAAAAAAAATCATATAAAAAGAATGAAAAAAAAGGAGCTGCAAAAATTGACAGCTTTTTTTTTTTCCCCTACTTTTTTTTTTTTTTTTGCTCAGTTAGGGGACACCAAACAAAAAAAATGTTCTTTGTTGCGACAACATAAAAAAAACCCTTTAAGGGCTAGAAAAGGGACACTGAGGGGAAATTCTATTAAATTTTTTTTTCCCTCAAGAAAAAAGGGAAAAAAAAAAAACCAAATTATTTTTTTTAGCTTTTCGTTTCTTTTTGAATAGTGGGTCCCAAGGAGAGACAAAAAAATTAAAAAATAAAAGTGAAGAGAATATCATAGGAAAATAATTAAGCAGCAAGAAAGAATGCATTTGACACCAAGAAATGAAAACAAAGAAGGGAATAAGAAACAAATGAAAATAATAAGGAATAAAACGGGAAATGAGAAGTAAAATAAATTTAAAAAAAGACACTTTATCATCATCAACGGGGAAAGAAAGAAACAACGAAAGAAAGTTTCCGAGAGAAAATACAATAACAATGGAAAAAAAATACTTTAATGAAGAAAGGAAACGAATTAAGGAAAAATAAATCTGAAACGAAAGAAATAATAAAGTTAATACAGAGAGGAGAGAGAAAAAGAGAGGAGAAGAGGGGGAGGAGAGAGAGAGAGAGAGAGAAAAGAGAGAGAAGAGAGAGAGGGAAAAGGAGAGAGAGAGAGAGAGAGAGAAGGAAAAGAGAAAGAGGGAGGAGAAAGAGAGAGGAGAGAGAGAGGAGAGAGAGAGAGAGAGAGAGTTTCGAAGTGGAAGGCGTGTGATAGATTGGAACAGAAAACGCCGGGCAGTGGAAGGATCTGTTGTCATTTATTGATTGTCATTGTGAATTTATTTGCCCTACTTTCCCTTCCTTGCTCCGGCCTGGCGGTGATGCGCCTTAATTACCATACTGTAGTTAAGCTTCTTATTACTCATCCTATCTCACCTGTTTGCCTACCTGTCTAGCTATCTATCTATACCTGTCTATTATCTATCTATCTTTGTCTAGCTTTTGCAGTAAAAATGTCCTCTCTTCAAGCAGGTTCAAGGTCATCAAGATTATGGAAAACACGAATTCATCAATGATTAAAGCCATTTGAAGCGTTTCTCGTCTTGGCCTGTTACCAGAATATGTTTTTTACTACGATATCTCTTTTAAAAAAACTATCAACATTATTTTTTTGACGTGATTTGACTTTATGTTGCCTAATATCTATGTCTTTGCTGTCTTTTAGTACAGGCGTGGGACAGTGTAGATTGGGGGGATTTTAGTAAATCTTTTTTTTTTCTTTTTTTTTTCTCTCTCTCTCTCTCTTTTTTTTTTCTCTCTCTCTCTCTCCCCTCTCTCTCTCTCTCTTCTCTCTCTCTCTCTCCTCTCTCTCTCTCTCTCTCTCTCTCTCTCCTCTCTCTCTCTCTCCTCTCTCTCTCTCTCTCTCTCTCCCCTCTCTCTCTCTCTCTCTCTCTCTCTCTCTCTCTCTCTCTCTCTCTCTCTTTTCTCTCTCTCCTCTCTCTCTCTTCTCTCTCCTCTTCTCTCTCTCTTCTCTCTCCTCTCTCTCCCTCTCTCTCTCTCTCCCCCTCTCTTCTCTCCTCTCTCTTGCGGACCAGGGGGCAATATCAACACGGGAATTACGGAAAACACTTCCCCCAACACCCAAAGTTTCCTACAAATGGACCGGCTATTGACCGAGGAGCAAGGCGTGTTTTTTCCGAAGGTGCAGGGAAGGATAAAGAGTCAACCACTGCTGCAACAGGGAGGGATAAAGGGTAAAGCACTGGCTCAACAGGGAAGGGGTAAAAAAGTCAACCAATGCTGCAACAGGGAGGGATAAAGGGTCAAAAAACTGGCCCCAACAGGGAAGGATAAAGAGTCAACCACTGCTTCAACAGGGAAGGATAAAGGGTAAAACACTGGCCTCAAAAAGGGAAGGATAAAGAGTCAAACCCCTGCTTCAACAGGGAGGGAAAAAAGGGTCAAAACACTGCCTCAACAGGAAGGGGTAAAGAGTCAACCACTGCTTCAACAAAGGGGAAGGGTAAAAAGGGGCAAACATTTCTTCAACAGGGGGGATAAAAGGGTTTAAAAAACTGGCTTTAAAAAGGGGAAAAAATAAAGGGGGAAAAAAACTTTCCCCAACAGGGAAGGAAAAGGGTTTAAACACTGTTCAACAGGAAAGGATAAAAGGGCCAAACATGCCTCAACAGGGGAAAGGGAAAAGGGATTTAAAAACACTGCCTCAAACAGGGAAAGGGTAAAGGGGCAAAAAAACTGCCAAAAAGGGGAAAGGGTAAAGGGGCAAAAACGGGGTCCAAAAAGGGAAAGGGTAAAGGGTTTAAAAAACTGCCTCCAAAAAGGGAAGGATAAAAGGTCAAACACTTTCCTCAAAAAGGGGGAAAGGGTTTAAAGGGGCAAACACTGCCCCCAACGGGAAAAAAAAAGGGTCAAAAAAATGCCTCCAAAAAGGGGGAAAGGGTAAAGGGTTTAAAAAATGGTCAAAAAGGGAAGGATAAAGGGGCAAAAAACTGCCTCAACAGGGAAGAATAAAGGGTTTAAAAAACTGCCTCAACAGGGAAGGATAAAAGGGTTTTAAAACACTGGGCCCCAAAAAGGGGGGAAGAATAAAGGGGCAAAAACCCGGCCCCAAAAAAGGGGGGGGGGGTCCCTTTCTTTTTCCCGGGGGGTTTTCTCGGGGGGGGCGGATAAAAGGGGCAAAAAACTGGTAAAGGGAAGAAAAAAAGGGGTTTAAACAATGGCCCCAACAGGTTGGGGGTAAAGGGTCAAACCCCTGCCTAACAGGGAAGGATAAAGGGTTTAAACCCTGGCCCTTTAACCGGAAGGTAAAGGGGTCAAAAACCCCCCCCCAAATGGGCCTTTAACAGGGGAAAGGGTAAAGGGTCAAAAAAACGCTCAACAGGGAAGGATAAAGGGGCAAACACTGCCCCAAAAAGGGGAAAAATAAAGGGTCAAAACCCCCTGGGCTCAACAGGGAAAAATAAAGGGGCAAACAGGGCCCCAACAGGGAAAAATAAAGGGTCAAAAAAATGGGCCCCAACAGGGAAGAAAAAAAGGGTCAAAAAACTGCCCCAACAGGGGGGATAAAAAAGGGGCAAAAAATGGCCCCCAACGGGAAGGAAAAAAGGGCCCAAAAACTGGTCAAAAAGGGGGGATAAAAGGGGCAAAAAACTGGCCCCAACAGGAAGGGGAAAAAGGGCCCAAAAACTGCCCAAAAAGGGGAAAGGAAAAAAGGGTAAACACTGCCTTAAAAAAGGGAAGGAAAAGGGGCAAAAAACCCGCCCAACGGGAAAGGGTAAAAAGGGGCAAAAAACGCCCAAAAGGGAAGGATTTAAAAGGGTCAAACACTGCCCCAACAGGGGGAAGGGGGAAAAAGGGGCAAACACTTTCCCCCAAAGGGAAAAGGGTAAAGGGGCAAACACTGGCCCCCCAGGGAAGGAAAAAGGGGGCAAACACTTCCCAACAGGGAAAAATAAAGGGGCCAAAAAACTGGCCCCAACCCGGGAAAAAATAAAGGGGCAAACACTGCCTCAACAGGGAAAAAATAAAGGGTCAAAAAAACTGCCTCAACAGGGGGGGAAAAAAGGGGGCAAACATGCCTTAACAGGGAAGGGAAAAAAGGGCAAAACCCCTGCCCAAAAAGGGAAAAGGGTAAAGGGGCAAACATTTCCCCAACAGGGAAGAAAAAGGGGCAAAAAACTGCCAAAAAGGGAAGGATAAAAGGGTTTAAACATGGCTCAAAAAGGGGGGGAAAAAAGGGTCAAAAAACTTTTCCCAAAGGGAAGGGAAAAGGGGCAAACACGGCCCCAAAAGGGAAGGTTTAAAAGGGGCAAAAAACTGCCTCAACAGGGAAGAATAAAGGGGCCAAAAAACTGCCTCAACCCTGGAAGGAATAAAAAAGGGCAAACACTGCATCAACAGGGGAAAAAAAAAGGGGCAAAAAAAACTGCCTCAAAAAGGGAAGGAAAAAAGGGTCAAACACCCGCCTCAACAGGGAAGGAAAAAAGGGTCAAACCCCTGCCTCAAAAAGGGAAAGGGAAAAAAGGGTCAAAACAAAGCCCTCAACAGGGAAGGGGTAAAAAGGTTAAACCCCTGCCCCAAAGGGGAAGGGAAAAAGGGGTCCAAAAAAAAACTGCCTCAAAAAGGGAAGAATAAAAGGGTCAAAAAAACTGCCTAAACAGGGAAGGAAAAAAGGGTAAACACGGCCCCAACAGGGAAAAGGGTAAAGGGTCAAACAAAAGCCTCAACAGGGAAAAATAAAGGGTCAAACCACCCCCAACAGGGAAGGAATAAAGGGTCAAACACTGCCCCAACAGGGGGAAAAAGGAAATTTGGGGGAAAAGGGTCAAACACTGCCCCAACAGGGAAAAATAAAAGGGGCAAACACTGCCCAACAGGGGAAAAATAAAAAGGGTTTAAACACTGCCTAAAAAGGGAAGAATAAAGGGGCAAAACACTGCCCCAAAAAGGGAAGGAAAAAAAGGGTCAAAAAGGGGTCAACAGGGGAAAAATAAAGGGGCAAACACTGCCTCAAAGGGAAAAAATAAAAAGGGTCAAACACTGCCACAACAGGGGGAAAGGGTAAAGGGGCAAACACTGTCTCAACAGGGAAAAATAAAAAGGGGCAAACCCCCTGGGGACAAAAGGGAAGGATAAAGGGCAAAACTTTTCTCAAAAAGGGAAGAATAAAAAAGTCAAAAAAACGGCTCAAAAAGGGGAAAGGGTAAAAGGGTCAAAAACTGGCTCAAAAAAAGGGGAAAAATAAAGGGTCAAAAACCTGCCCAACAGGGAGAATAAAAGGGGCAAAAAACGCCTCAACAGGGAAGAATAAAGGGTCAAAAAAGGGGTCAACAGGGAAGGATAAAAAGGGGAAAAAACTGCCTCAAAAAGGGAAGAAAAAAAAGGGGCAAACACGGCTCAAAAGGGAAGAATAAAGGGGCAAACACTTTCCCAAAAGGGAAGGATAAAGGGTAAAAAACTGCCTCAAAAGGGAAGGATTTAAAAGGGGCAAACACTGCCCCAAAAGGGAAGGAAAAGGCAAACACGCCCAACGGGAAGAATAAAGGGTCAAACAAGCCTCAACAGGGAAGAATAAAGGGGCAAACATGGCTCACCCGGGGGAAAGGGTAAAGGGGCAAACACTGGTCAACAGGGAAGGATTTAAAAAAGGGCAAAACACTGGCTCAACCCCGGGAAGGGAAAAAAGGGTCAAAAACTGCCCCAACAGGGAAGGATAAAGGGTCAAACACGCCTCCCAAAAGGGGAAAAAAAAGGGGCAAAAAAATGCCAACAGGGGAAGGTAAAGGGTCAAACACTGGCCAAACAGGGAAGGGTAAAAAGGGTCAAACACTTTTCTAAACCCGGGAAAAGGGTTAAAAAGGGGAAACAAATGCCCCAAAAAAAGGGAAAGGGTAAAGGGCAAAAAACTGGGTCAACAGGGGAAAGGGTAAAGGGTCAAAAAAGGGTCAACAGGGAAAAGGGTTAAAAAAGGGGCAAACACTGCCCCAAAAGGGAAGGTAAAGGGGGGCAAAAACAAATGCCCCCCAAAGGGGAAGGGAAAAAAGGGTCAAAAAAACTGCCTCAAAAAGGGGAAAAGGGTAAAGGGTCAAAAAAACCCGGCCCAAAAGGGAAGGATAAAAAGGGTTTAAAAACTGGCTCAACAGGGAAGGATAAAAAGGGGCAAGCATGGTCAAAAGGGAAGAAAAAAAGGGTCAAACAATGCCTCAACAGGGAAGGGGTAAAGGGTCAAAAAATGCTCAAAAAGGGGAAAGGGTAAAGGGTTTAAAACCTGCCTAAAAAGAAAGGGAAAAAAGGGGCCCAAAAACTGCCCCCCCAGGGGAAAAAAAAGGGTCAAACACTGCCTCAAAAAAGGGGAAAAATAAAGGGTCCAAAAACTGCCTCAAAAAGGGAAGAATAAAGGGTTCCAAAAAACTGCTAACGGGAAGGATAAAAGGGGCAAAAACTGGCTCAACAGGGGAAAGGGTAAAGGGGGCAAAACACTGGCTAAAAGGGAAGAATAAAGGGCAAAAAACTGCCTCAAAAAGGGGAAAGGGTAAAAAGGGGCAAACACTCCCCCAAAAGGGAAGGATAAAGGGCAAAAAACGGTCAAAAAGGGAAAAGGGTAAAGGGGCAAACACTGGCCCCAACCCGGGGGAAAGGGTAAAAAAGGGGGCAAAAAAACTGGGGTCAACAGGGAAGGACAAAGGGCAAACAAGGGGTCAACAGGGAGGGGTAAAGGGTTTAAAAACTGCCTTTAACAGGGGGAAAAATAAAAAGGGGGAAAAAGGCCCCAACAGGGAAAAGGGTTTAAAAAGGGCAAAGCGGCCCCAAAAAGGGAAGAAATTTAAAAGGGGCAAACAGGCTCAACAGGGAAAAGGGCAAAGGGTTTGAAAAACTGCCAAAAACAGGCAGGGATAAAGGGTTCACCATTCCCAAAAAAACCCCCAGAACAAAAAAATTCGAAAATTGTCTCTGTAGGGGGCAGCGTTTTTTAAAATGGGTCCCCGGAAACCCCCCGGGGCCGCAAAAACATTTTTAAGGGGTTTCCCCAGGCTAATTTGAATCTGTAAAAATATAAAATTTGGAAACAATTAACCACGGCAATGATAATGCTGGAATTTGTAGTCCGATATTATTGATGATCAATAATCCTAGAAGAAAAGTCGAACTATTCTCTCATAGATTAAATTGGTAAGAAAATATGATTTATGAACATATTATTGAAAATATTTAAATTTTAAATATTAAATAATATAGATTATACTACCGTATATGTAACATACATTTATAAATTAGTTGATAAGATTATATGTTATTAATAAATTATATTACAGATATGCCTTTAGTATATTAGAAAATATCTGTGCTTAAAACTACTTATAAACATAATATGAGAAAAGATTATAAGATAATAATCTTCAATTAACTTATGTATAGTTTAAAAATAGTGATATGAATATAGTTTAAGGAAAATGATAATCTGTATATGTAAAAATAGAACGAATGAGTGGATATTTTTACAGATTTTATCTTTACAACCTTAGAATTACTTCTCACTGCGAAGAAGGCTAGTGGTGATACTAGGTTTCATACATATGTAAGATATAGCTGGAAAATATGTACAGTAACGTCAATATTGAGTGTATAAAATAAGTCTCAGATGCGAAATACTAATATGTTTATTTCATAAAGAGTATACTCATAATTCGAAACATGCAGAAGCTAAAGTATATAAGTCAGATATATTATCATATTATCAGCATAAAAATAAATCATTAGTGAGATGTGAGGTGCGAAAGGTCTTTACTAGTAAATATGTTGAAAATAATGTAAATTGGTATGTATTTAAAATAATACTATGTGAGGTAAAAATTATATAGATAAAAGTCATTATAAATATTCATAATGATTAGTAATTATGTATGTCTAGAACCGAATCATTAAAAATTTATGAAGGGTATATGTAAAGGGGAACTAAATTAAGGTCGCACATCATCAAGCTGATAAGAAAAGGTGGTTCTGGATATAGTTTAAGAAAAATGTGATAGAGGAAAATGAAGAAATTTTCTTATATAAGCATAATATAAGAAGAATGGGATATTATAATATGTAGAATAGAAATGCTTAATGTTATGGAGGAAAGAAGTAATAGTAGGAAAGATTAGTTTATATGTAAGATCTATAATTTAAGCAAGTGAAGGGAAAAAGAAAGTGATTAATTCTAATTAAGTAAATAAAGGAAGGGAGTATAATATGGATTTATAAATATGTAGTATTAGGTGTATAGCTGATAAAAAAAGTGAGATATCTATAATGGTAAAATTGGTAAAGTTAAAAAATGTGA
>JACEEZ010019445.1:400000-435000 GCA_016584305.1 Chionoecetes opilio
AACACACACACACACACACCACACACACACACACACTCACGCACTTTTTTCTTCTTTTTCTCTCTCTCTCTCTCTTCCACCTAAAAGATAAAACCAACCGAATACCTCCTAAGAAAGGCCAGGCCACACGCGGGTCACAGTAAGCCAGTATTCATCTTTACCACAGCCGTGACCAATGCTCGCCAATACTCTTCATTAAAGCTATGCCCAGCTATGAGATAATGTTTTCAGATATATAATCATATTTATCATCACATAAATTAAAGTGAAAACTGATCCGCCCATTACCGATGATCTATATATACATGTCAAATAGCTAATTCCCATATACATCATGGAAGTCTAATTACCTTGATTACAGATGAATAAATGGAAGGATCACCCCTGCTGTGACGTGGTCACCACACTCCCCAACACCATGGCAGCAGCAGCAGCAGCGACACAAGAGTTCAGGTGTAATATTTCACAGCGTCATCATGTCAGCTTCAGCATATCAAACGCCGCCCAAACGACAGAAAAGATTAAAACACGCAGCAATGAATAATTTAAATCCACCTATGAGGCCGCGGCACGACCTTGTTTTTGATACTTTCTTTCTGGGCGTCTGTCTGTCTGTCTGTCTGATTTTGTCTGTTTTTGTCTGTCTGTAATTTTTTTTTTCACCGAGCTTCATTGTTCCTATTCATCCAAACATAACTTTATATAAACTAAATGCCATGCCAGTATCTATAATGTTTTTGTGATTGTTGAACACTTGAAGGCAATTAACGCAAGGGTTCCATTGTGTTACGAACATTGATCCATATTTGTAATTGTTCAGCAAACCATAAATTTGACTGCACTAAAATATACAGGTCATTAAAGAATTCTGCCACCCACGAAAATATAACAAAATGACCTATAACTTTATGGGCGGCCGCTATTGCATGACTGGCAACGTGTGTGTGTGTCTGTGTGTGTCTGTGTCTGTGTCTGTGTCTGTGTCTGTGTGTGTGTGTGTGTGTGTGTGTGTGTGTGTGTGTGTGTGTGTGTGTGTGTGTGTGTGTGTGTGTGAGTATGTGGGTGTAGCTAATAAACAGAAACTACCAACCGCCCTTTGAAAGCAATACAACTAAAACATGACAAAACACAAGAAGGGGTTTGTGTGGGATGAGCGAGTGTCGGAGGGTTGCTGAGGTGTAGAGGGAGTGCGCAAAGGGGATTTCAACTAACAGTGTGCAAGCTGCAAGGGATGTGAAGGGGCAAATCTACATTATGTGATATAGGTTGAAATGGTGTTCTGTGCGATATAGGCAGGGTATAGATGAACTTGTGGGAGGGTATAGCAAGCAGATCATAGCTATGATAATTGGGTAAGGAGGAGGTGGTAAAGGTGTGGGTGGTGCGTTGATGTGGTGGTTAAGGAGGGTGGTTGTGGCAGGAGTGGGATGGGAAGCGTGAAATGAACATAGAGAGACAGGTTGTATGGAGTGTTACTGGTAGGAAACAATATGATTCTTGATCCTCTCTCTCTCTCTCTCTCTCTCCTCTCTCTCTCTCTTCTTCTCTCTCTCTCTCTCCTCTCTCTCTTCTCTCTCTCTCTCTCTTCTCTCTCTCTCTCTCTCTCTCTCTTCTTCCTCTTACAAATAACCCCCACACACAAAAAAACAAACACACACTTTTAGTACTCTTAAAATGAGAGGGAGATTAATGGTTTGATGCTTCAGTTCGAAGCTTTGTTTGTCATTGTGTTCGGGGATTCAGTTTAGGGCTTCATGGTTCATATTCGTGTTTACTCCATACCTTGAGAAAATAAACCGTGCAGTTATGGCTCGCACACGCTGACAGCTACACCTGCGTTTGTCTGGCCTCCTCCTCACTCGGCCCTGTCCATGACAGTATGCAGCCATGTTTTTGTGACTACTGTGTCCATGATTGTTGCAGCCATGTTTTTGTGACTACTGTGTCCATGATTGTTGCAGCCATGTTTTGTGACTACTGTGTCCATGATTGTTGCAGCCATGTTTTTGTGACTACTGTGTCCATGATTTGTTGCAGCCATGTTTTTGTGACTACTGTGTCCATGATTGTTGCAGCCATGTTTTTGTGACTACTGTGTCCATGATTGTTGCAGCCATGTTTTTGTGACTACTGTGTCCATGATTGTTGCAGCCATGTTTTTGTGACTACTGTGTCCATGATTGTTGCAGCCATGTTTTTGTGACTACTGTGTCCATGATTGTTGCAGCCATGTTTTTGTGACTACTGTGTCCATGATTGTTGCAGCCATGTTTTTGTGACTACTGTGTATATTTTGTTATTAATGCATTGGTCATAAGCTTTTTAGTGTGTGTGTGTGTGTGTGTGTGTGTGTGTGTGTGTGTGTGTATGTGTGTGTGTGTGTGTGTATGTGTGTGTGTGTGCGGTGGGTGTGTGTGTGGGTGTGTGGTGATCTCCGTTAGCTTTAATTTTCAACCCTGCTATGAATTCAAGGCCATGTGATTAAAATGTACTTTAATCACGATGAAAATATCACAACATACACACGCCCACACATCACACGAGGCTCGCCATAATTACACACAGTCAAGGGTCATGAAAGTCAAGGGTCACCAATGATTTGCCATTATGTTTCAGTTCCCCATAAACAGTAAAATTAACTAAACTTATAAAACAAACAAATAACATAAAAAAAACCAAAGGCAAAAGAAATACCAGCACTGAATGACAATTATGTTTTTTCTCTTCAGTATATTCTTTCATCCATGTCATCTCATTATGTAAGGAATAACAAGGATTTCGTGATGTACAGTAGCAGATAAGCCCGCTAGTGGAGGCGTGTGTGAGACTTTGAAAGAAACCATTGCCGTGAAATCAACATTTGCTGCGTTTTTTATTAGTCTTCTTTCTCTTCCTGTTCTTCCTTTCCTAGTTATTAGTGGAGTGTTTTTTCTGTTTCTTTTTCCTCTATTTCTTCCTTGGAACCTTTATCTGACCTCTCTTTTTCCCTTTCATTTCTTCTTCACCATTTTAATATATTATTTCTCCTCTGTTGTATTTTTTTCCTTGCCATTATCATCACCATTTTCTCTTCGTCTTCTCCTCCCACAAGCACGAAATCCGCGGTGGCGGACACAGACCCACAGAGGAGACAGACAAGGCGGAATCGTGACCCGTTGCAGGTTTCACTCTGGACTCGCCACCAAAATTGTGGACCCGGAAGAGACATCCGTGAGGCGGCGGGCAAGAAATATGAGATCTGAGCGGCGGAGAGGCTGAGCGGCCGCTGAGGCAAGGAAAAGTCGCCACACACGAGTTCACTAAGTCTGGGCTGCGAAGTCTTCGTCCTCGTCTCTCTCTCTCTTAGGAGTATATGGCATTTTTTCTCCCAAGAATCTCAAACTTCATCCTCTCCTTTTCATCCTCACATTCTTACGTACGTTTCTGGTAGGACGGAAAATAAGATAAGACGCAGAACGTAAATAGTGAGAGGTATAACCCTAAAAGGCTCTTGGAAAGGCGTATTGCTGAAAGCTGGACATATTCTGGAATGTCATGATTTGTGAGATCAAATTAAAGTAATCATCCAGACCATTTCATCATTCCTGATTTAATGCAATAAAATTATAGCCATTATCGAGTAAATCAACAATATGTTGTCACTTTTTGCATCCAGTCAGCCGTTTTTAAATAATCCGCAATCAAAATCTGCAAAATCCCTGAGCTTCGAAAACGCTCCTCAAGGCTTGCAGACGACGCACAACGGCTCGATGACGTCACAGGAGTAAGCCTCTCAGCCCCACGGCAATACAAAAACACGTAAACATAAGAGATAAATATAGTACTATAAAATTTTTGGGTGTTTCTGATTGATTTTTTTTGTGATATGCCATATGCATGCATCCTTTATGGGTGCAGCAAGACAGTTGTGGCTTTCCAGAGAAGTTTGCACACGTTACAGACCAATACGACAACGTTAAATGTGTTGAAAAGATTAGTGCGGCGGACAAGGGTAGATCACCATCACCCTACACACACCCACCTATCCCGTAGCCACACACCATAGCGTACAAAGCCCGCTATGGTGTGTGAACATAAGAAGAACATAAGAAAATAAGGAAGCTACAAGAGGCCGCGAGGCCTACACGTGGTAGTTCCTGTGTGACAGAAAAGAGAGCCAGAGCCAGAGCCAGAGCCAGAGCCAGAGCCAGAGCCAGAGCCAGAGCCAGAGCCAGAGCCAGAGCCAGAGCCAGAGCCAGAGCCAGAGCCAGAGCCAGAGCCAGAGCCAGAGCCAGAGCCAGAGCCAGAGCCAGAGCCAGAGCCAGAGCCAGAGCCAGAGCCAGAGCCAGAGCCAGAGCCAGAGCGAGCAAGGTGAAATATACGATGATAAATAAGCAAAAACACTAAGAAACCAATAAAAATGCATGTTTGAAGGAGGAATAGGAGGGGGAGGAAGAAGAGGAGGAGGGGGAGGAAGACTCAGGACAATAAGGACCTCGTGATGTTAATAGACGATTTAGCAAAGAGAGAGGGAAGGAAGGAGAGAATAATGGAGGGAGGGAAGGAGCGAATTTGAGGGTTCCTCTAAATTAAGTCCCTGTCGGAGAGAGAGAAGAGGCCTCCTCTCCATTTCCTTATTTCTAGTGGATTTTTTTTTCTCTCTCTCTCTCTCCTTCTCTCTCTCTCCCCCTCCTCTCTCTCTTCTCTCTCCTCTCTCTCTCTCTCTCTCTCCTCCTCTCTCTCTCTCTCTCCTCTCTCTTTCTCTTTTCTCTCGTCTCTCTCCTCTCTCTTCTCTCTCTCTCTCTCTCTCTCTCTCTCTCTCTCTCTCTCTCTTCTCTCTCTCTCTCTCTCTCTCTCTCTCTCTCTCTCTCTCTCTCTCTCTCTCTCTCTCTCTCTCTCTCTCTCTCTCTCTCTCACCTTTAAGCAGCAGAACAGTCTCGCCACACACCGTCGCGCCAAGTATCTGTATTTATCTATCCGTGTCTATGAGTCTCAACGCATGAGTGCACAACCCTCCCGCGCGTCACTCCCTCGGTTATTGTTATCATCACTGCTCATATAGTCCGGTGGCAGAATCCCATTTTCAGGGTGAACCTTGCACTGAGAGAGGGTAATCATTTTATTGCATTTTTCGATAGAACTTGGTGTCTAATTCAATTTCTGGGTGAGTGTGAGCTTCACACCCGCTTGCCATTTTCAGAAAACAAGATGGCCGCCAAAAATGGTCGATTAACAAAACCCTTCATAATTTCTGTTCTGAGCTCACAAATATGTTGTTTTTATAGTATATAGATATGTTTTCGGGTGCACATAATCCGATTCTGGCATTGTTTTAATGGTTTCAAGTTATCCTAAAAAATATATATCAAGATGGTGGGCAAAATTACACAAAAATGCTATTTTTTCTGCATTTTTTATGATAACATCTTGATGCATGCTAAGTTAATTACGTTTTGTTGATGAGAAATATTAATTTACTGTTTCTTTTTCAGGTAGCTGTGATAAGTGACACCAAAGATGGAGGGAGAAACATGTTTCTTCAGAGATGTCTACAAATGTGGTGAAGGAAAGCTCATCAGGTCTAAGCGTCTTCAATCAGTCTCTTCAGCAAGCCTTCTTCGTGGTGATGGATTGTCAGTACATCTAGCTGATCTCTCTGATGATGCTTCCATAACATGTCATAAAAACTGCATTTCACGTTATGTGTCACCCTCCAACTTAGCGTCTGTTAAAAAACGTGAATGTACGACTGCTAGTGTTTCCAACACCAAAACAAAACGATTGAGGTCTGGAGGAGGTGGTGTTGTCTTTGATTTCAAGAAACACTGTTTATTCTGTTGTAATGTCACACCATGTTATGTGGAGCGAACTGGAAAACTTCCCTTGAAGTATAGAAGAGCAGCTTTATTGGTTAGAACTGATAAATTGGCAAATGGACAAGACTACAAGCAGAAACTCCTTGATATCTGTACAGAGCGTGGCGATCAGTTAGGTCATGTAATTTGTGATCGCATCTTGGGTGCAGGTTTGTCTGACCTTCATGCTCTTGATGCAAGATATCACCAAAAATGCTGTAAGCGATTCCACAATATCCCACAATCCAATAGTGAAAGCTCTAGTAGTAGCTCTAATACTGCTGACCAGCTAGCTCTTGTAGACACACTTGAAGTCATTGGTGACAACAAAACAAAAATTTGGACATCGACTGAAGTGGAAGATGTATATTCTGACAACGGAGGCAGTGAGCATTCGAGACGGACCTTGGTGAAGAAGGTCAGTGAACACTTTGGTGATGAGATCATAGCACTCCAATCACCTGGCATCGCAACCTTAATGGTCTTTCGAGAGCATGCACCCAATAATATGAAGCTTGTAGATGATGAGACAGATGATGATTTGGAACTGTGCTTACAAAAGGTAGCAAAGCAGGTAGTGAAAGAGAGCAAAGACAAGAAGAACAATCTCACCGCATACAACAAGCATATCGACAAGGAGACTGCATCAGCCTGCATTAGCGAAACATTGCTTGAATTTCTGACCACGATTAGCCCCAAGGTTGCCGACCAGTCCCTACAATCTCTTATGATTGGCAGTATCACCGCTTCAGTCGTGACCCACCAACCAACCCCTCTTCAAATAGCAATTGGAGTCCTGATGAGTGATCACAAAGGCCTGATCGAAGCACTCTCCAAGTACAATGTCACATGCTCATATGATGAGACACGGAGGTTCCGTCGCTCAGCAGCAGTATAAGCAGCAAGAGCAAACTTACTTCCTGGCATGTCAGACTGTTCCCTTGGGGGGCTGGTTCAGATCATCATTGACAATTTTGACACAGAGATCAGTTCCCAAAACTGTCGCCTCCAGTGTCATTACATGGCAATGCTCGCTACTCAGTATCAAGCCCACATTAACCACCTCGACGGACTGGATCCCAACTCTACCATTCCTCGCCTTACAAAACAAGAAATGAAGCATCCCATCACCTGTGAGACACCAATCACCGTGTACAAAGGTTCAAAGAAGGTCAACATGCCACTAGCTGCAATAAACAGGTTTGAGATGACAGAGGAGCACATTGCATCACAGGCGGTGTCACTGGCGAGAGCACGCGATATTGACTACTCATTTCTCAAGGATATTCTCTTCAAAGAGGGTACTCCAGAATACAATGGTTACAACACTCAGATTTGTCGTGAGACAGGCATGAGGCCAGCACCAAAAACAGTCGTATCGTATCTGCCACTTCTAAACATGAAGCCCACAGATCGAACAAAATTCCTCACCTACATCACCAGAGGATTTGAAGTGACCCAAAATTCAAATCAAGACATCTTGGTGATAACAGCAGATGCAGCAATCTACACGATCATTGTTGACATTTCATTCCAACAACCTGACCTGCTGGATAATATGGTTGCACTGCTAGGAGGAATGCATCTGCTGATGGATTTTGTGGCATGCATTGGAACGTTGACAGCCGATTGCGGCCTAAAAAAAGTCTTGAGTACAACATTTGGCTCAGTTGACAGAATGTTGTCCGGGAAGAAGTTCCCTCAGAATGTGCGCGCCCTTCGCCTTCTAGTAGAAGAAATTCTTCGGTCAGTCCTCGAGAGCGGGAACATCATCAGCATGGAAGACTTAGAAGAAGAACTCAAGAAGCGCTCCTCACAGAGTCGCACCACTAAGATGTGGGTCGAAGTAGTCATCCGTCCAGTCCTCATCATCATGCTGTACTGTCGAGCATCACATGAGTGACTGGCTCCTTCATCTAAAGGCAACTGAGATGATGCTGCCATACATGTTTGCTGCTCACAAGTACAACTACAGCCGCTATGGACTCTACTATGTGCGGTCAATGACAAGGATTCAGCCAGATATCCTCGCAAAGTTCTATAAAGGACAGCAAAGTCTACGTCACACAGCAGGCCTCTGGAATGGTGAGTGGTCGGACATGTTCATTGAGACTACCTGGATGAGGAAAGGTCATGGTCCAGGGGGTATTATTGGCAACACAGAAAACCCCAAACGATGGCCACATGGGTCTACAGCATGGATGTTGTCATGACCCTGACAGGAGATCTCAAGAGGATGGGAGACCATGATAATGAGAAGATGAAAGAAAAACATAAAGAAGAATTTCCAAGCCGAATTAGACATGATGGAGATGACAGACAGGCTATCCGACAGGCTCTTGCCTCTTTCATTGATCCTCTCGACCCAGAATCACATGGAGGTGGGTTACTTCTGAACATCGTCAGTGGCAAGGTGGCCAGCCCCGAAGTCAACGTTGACAACTCGGTTGACTTAGGAACAGCCTTCGAAACAGAACACTTCTCCCTCCCTCCCTTTCTCAAACATATTGCGTTATATCTGACCTCGTAACCTCATTTCTGGGACAATAGTAATGACAACCAAGACCACTCACCAGTTTCAAAGGGTTACTTAATTCTTCTTTCCCTCTCAGTTAAAAAACCCGAGCGACTGAATATCAATGTCACATGCTCACTTACTTTCTTATTAACTCTTAAGATTAGGTCAACTAAATTACTCCTCTCTGTGTCTGTCTGTGTGTCTATCACTGTCTGTGTGTCTTCAATATATGTTGTCTCTATACTCATATGTCAGTCTGTTTATCAGTCTCATTCCGGCTGTCTTACTAAAGTTCTTATTTTTCTTACTAAATTTCTAACTGCCTATTTGTGTGACCCTATGTTTATAATACATCTGTATGTGTCTGTTTTCCTGTCTTTGTGTTTTTTTTTTTTTCTCTCACTCTCACTCTCTCTCTCTCTCTCTCTCTCTCTCTCTCTCTCTCTCTCTCTCTCTCTCTCTCTCTCTCTCTCTCTCTCTCTCTCTCTCTCTCTCTCTCTCTCTCTCTCTCTCTCTCTCTCTCTCTCTCTCTCTCTCTAACTTTGTCAGGCATTCATTGTCTAACTGATCTGACAATTAGGATTCGTTACCTGACCGGAAGAGCGACAAGGCCTGACTGGACACCCAAAACAGACCTGTGTCCCCGAAGCGTCTCATCACCGCACCACGCCAGCCTTTGCGATGTGACGCGTGGTCAGACTACGCCTTTTTATCCTTCCTTGATCTTTTTGTTCGCATGGCAGTGGAAACCTTTCTTGTCCAGATGCCATTTGAAGAGGGAAGTGAGAAGTTATGAGTGGAAGGAAACATGAAACGGATGTAGGGTAGGAGGCAGAGAGAGAGAGAGAGAGAGAGAGAGAGAGAGAGAGAGAGAGAGAGAGAGAGAGAGAGAGAGAGAGAGAGAGAGAGAGAGAGAGAGAGAGAGAGAGAGAGAGAGAGAGAGAGAGAGAGAAGAGAGAGAGAGAGAGAGAGAGAGAGAGAGAGAGAGAGAGAGAGAGAGAGAGAGAGAGAGAGAGAGAGAGGAGAGGAGAGAGAGAGAGAGAGAGAGAGAGAGAGAGAGAGAGAGAGAGAGAGAGAGGGAGAGAGAGAGAGAGGAAGAGAGAGAGAGAGAGAGAGAGAGAGAGGAGAGAAGGAGGGGGGGGTAGGAGGTAGGCAATGGAAACTAACTAATGGGTGTTCAAGCTCGTAACGCCTCAATACACACCATAAAACCCAGATAGGTAGATAGATAGATAGATAGATATTTAACTAACGTCATATAGTATCCCTAAGCTAAACCCGCTGACTCGCATCCCAAACTTCCATCATCCACTCCGCATTATTAAAAACCCTCGCTGAGCTTCACACTCCTGCCATCAATCAGGTTCTGCGCTGCTCCCACGCACAAGTGACCTGGAAGGCAGCACTCAGGAGGGGCCTCGCCAGGGGCTAAATAATTTTGGAAAGTTGTCGTCCTTTCGGGGAAGTTTGCTGACGTGATATTTTCGAGTTTCTGCTGTTCGAAGAAACTTAAATGTTCAACCTAAATGGATGTGAAAAGGTTCTGACCAGCTCGAGGAAGCCATTTAAATTAATCGTCCAGACCCATTTTTTCTTTGCATAAATATGTTGAATGTTCATTCAAAATACCTAATCCACAAAAAATAATTAATTTTCACGCCTTATTTCCCTAAAAACATGACTTTTGTAAATGGCGCGGGAAAAACAACAGCCCCATTCCAGCCGTGGCGGGAAACTTGCTGGTGACGTCAAGGCAGGAAGCCTCCGAGCCTTGCCCTAATACAAATACACGTAAACTCAGAAAAAAAAATAGCACTTGAAGAATATTGGGTGTTTTGATTTTTTTTGTTGCGATATGGCATATTCTTGCATCCTTCATGGGTACAGCAATAAATATGTGCCTTTCCTGAGAGCCTAGCACCCATTTCCGACCTATTTGGCCAGGTTATATGTGTGCAGCGCCGGGGAGTGGCGGGTGAGAGGCGCGCTGCTAGACAATGTGCTTCACACCGCGCGCCTCTCCCCAGCACTCCCCGGCGCTGCACACATATATACTGGCCAAATAGGTCGGAAATGGGTGCAAAGCTCTCTGGAAAGCCACAGCTTTCTTGCTGTACCCATGAAGGATGCAAGTATATGCCATATCGCAAAAGAAATATATCAGAAACACCCAAAATTCTTCAAGTACTATATTTTTTTCTGAGTTTACGTGTATTTGTATCAGGGCAGGGCAGGGAGGCTTCCTGCCATGGAGGTAGTATGGGTGGAGACGCCCTGAGCCGTGCGGTCTGTGTTGTCTGGTGAAGCTACAGCTCTCTCCCGTCCGCCATACTGTTGTGGGCAATGTCACGCACTGGATGACTGAGATACCCACTCTTTCTTTTAAATTTTTACACTGTTTGCACTTTATGATATCACAGTGTGTGAAATTATACTTCTGTGTTACTGCTAACCATATATTACACATCATATTATTGCATATTATTGTATATTATTGCATATTGGGTCCCTTTATTGAATATATATCTGGCGGTGAACTGCCTGGCTGCGTATTTATATCTCACCTGCAGATATATTTCAGCTACAGCCTTGATCAGTAAAATTAGATGATTACTGGCCGGGTCATTATCTGACATAAGATTTTACATATCATTTTCTACCAATAATAATTACGCTACACTTGTCAATATCAAATTCCATCTGTCACCTTACAGCTACTCCCATCACCCCCACCACTATTGCTACTATCAGTAACACAATTACCAACCCAGTGGTGCAGTAGTTATCACGCTTTTCTAACAAGGTCATTGTCTTTGTTTATCAAATACATGCACGTTTGTTTGAAACATAATTTTATAAATCAACAAATGCATAACTTACTGGTGAAATGTGATGTATGGGTCAGATTTTTTGTTCGCTTTTTCATTGCACCCAAATGTAACACAACTTTTCACCATAGCAGAACACACAAGGAGCGACACTCTTGCCTTTACTTGGTCCTCACGAGGTCAATACAAAATAAAGACTGAGCGAGTATGAGCGAGGCCACCGAGATGCGATCTCTTCTCGGTGGCCTCGGTATGAGTGGACGTGAAGAGAGATTTGACCTGAGTAAGCATAGCCCAACCCTTAAACTGATCCGTCACTCCCTAGTAATTACCCGACTCAATTCACACCTTTGACCTCACCACCCCACCTTTAACAACGAAGCCGCCGTGCCACCCATGAAGGTAGTGTGCGAGGTGGTATGGTGTACAGTACTCCCATACTACCTACATGGTGCCACCCCAACGTAGCAAAACATATACCCACAAACCCGAGACCCATACATATATTGATATCACCATGTTATGAGATCAGTATAATTCTCATCATGAAAATAATAACGGGAAAAAACCCCACATACTATGTGCTTTTTAGAATGGACCGACGTTACTCCCAGGAATCTCAAAATATTTCCATGGGATGATTTATCTCTACTTGGCAGTAGAGTTGTGGGCTCCCTTAGCCCACAACAAGATGGCTGACTAACAGTTCACTGGCTTCAACCCGCGCGACACAGGGCGTCTCCACCCATACTACCTCCATGCTTCCTGTCGTGACGTTACCGAGCCGTGGTCCGTCGTCTGCTGGTCGTCAGTTGTGTTTTGAGAGTCCGGGGAATTTTTAGGTTTTGAATGCGGATTATATATAAACGGGTGACTGGATGCAAAAAGTGACAACATATTGTTGATATACTCGATCATGGCTATATTTTGCCTGCATTAAATCAGGAATGATGAAATGGTCTAGACGATTACTTTAAGGGGTTTCTTTAAGTAGTTTCATACAGATATGAAAAACAACAACTGGAAAGGGTATGCAAGGGAAGCGTTGCCGCTGAACACAAAGCTCAAATTACAGAAATATTGAGCTCGAGGAAAAACGTATCAGTTTCGTTGAAAAATCCCGCCATAAATGGGACCTGGAGAAGCGCTGAGTCATAGGCACGCCTGGCGGCCTGCACGGCGGGTTACGCGGCTGATGGATTGTTGGTCCCAGTTTTTCGACAGTTTCACCTTTTGGCGAGACGTCTTTGTACGTGAGGCACAGATTACATCCTCGCATGATGCCCGTAAGTGATGGACGCGTTCATCTCGGCTTCCAAGGCCTCGCTTCACCTAGGTGTTACATCACTTCGTCACAACGCGTGCAAAACATAAGCCTATGAATGCTGATGCGGAGGAAAAAACAGATTATTTTTCATCAACCTCGCTTCCGCAGCTGACAGTTTTCTTCACACTCCGCTCGGCAGCCTTCACGTTAAGCCTCCATTCGTCATCCTCCGCGTGTAGCATTCAAGTCAGGAGCTGGAAAAGGCACAGGCAAGCTGACGTGACCCGCCAGCATTCCCGGCGCCGGCCAGCAGGCAGCAGGACCCGCCGCCGAATACCTGGAATAACTCTTGGCTGCTGCTCTACCCGGGAGGCTTGCGTGCGCCACACCCGCTCGCCAATAATCACATTTCCATAATTGTTTTGCATAATTGTTTCGTATTCTTGGCCACGAAGGGAATAGAAAGTGTGTGTGTGTGTGTGTGTGTGTGTGTGTGTGTGTGTGTGTGTGTGTGTGTGTGTGTGTGTGTGTGTGTGTGTGTGTGTGTGTGTGTGGTGTGTGTGGTGTGTGTGTGTGTGTGTGTGTGTGGTGTGTGTGTGTGTGTGTGTGTGTGTGTGTGTGTGTGTGTGCTGTGTGTGTGTGTGTGTGTGTGTGTGTGTGTGTGTGTGTGTGTGTGTGTGTGTGTGTGTGTGTTGTGTGTGTGGTGTGTGTGTGTGTGTGTGTGTGTGTGTGTGTGTGTGTGTGTGTGTGTGTGTGTGTGTGTGTGTATTCATCTAGTTGTATACATCTAGTTGTATTTTACAGGGCCAGAGCGACGCTCGTATGGCCCCGTCTCCATATTAACATTTGTATCATTCATCCTTAGTTCTTAGTGTTGGCCGAAGCCATCACCCAGGGAGGCGGGTCACAAACCCCCGGCTAACACCCGGTACCCATTCAATGCTGGGTGGACAGGGGCTCGGGTTTTAAGAAGACCGCCCGTCTGTCTTCGCTCCGCCCGGGGATCGAACCCGGGACTTCTCGGTTGTGAGTCAAGCGTGCTAACCCTTACTCTACGGAGCTCCCCCGGTGTGTGTGTGTGTGCGTATGTTACTCGCTCACACGCTATTGACTAGTCTTTTTTGTCTCGCTAACTCTCATGGTGTGATAACGTCTTTCTTTGTTTGTGCCAAGAATAAAGACAGACAAATGAGTGGGCTACGGTAGACAGGTCATGATATCTTTATTGAGGTCCTAGCTGTTACGTAAGAGGCAGTAACTGGAGTGTAAACGCTTGTTACGCCACGGTATAATTTAATTAACAGTTAATACCCAACAGTGTTCGCATTAACAGCGCTGCAGCCCGAAATCGAGAGCCATTATGTAACAGGATTATTCCCTAAAGTGACATAAGCTACGCCAGGGAGGTCACTGGGAGCATCGAGTCTGTACAGTTGGAGAAATAGGTCACATTACAGCATAGAGTACTCTTGTTTTATCCTAGCATGCGCATTGGAAGGGTTGCCTCTCTCACAGCAGATAAGAGACAACACAATGGAATAATATGTTACCTATTCTGTATTTAATACCACAATGTCTGTCAGCTCGAATCGTCTCTATAAACATGTGACAATGTGATGTGAAACATGTGTGATGTTTCTTATCAACGTGTTTTTTACTTGTCTTGATATTCTCTCTCTCTCTCTCTCTCTCTTCTCTCTCTCTCTCTCTCTCTCTCTCTCTCTCTCTCTCTCTCTCCTCTCTCTCTCTCTCTCCTCTCTCTCTCTCTCTCTCTCTCTCTCTCTCTCTCTCTCTCTCTCTCTCTCTCTCTCTCTCTCTCTCTCTTTTGCTGCTTTACTCTTTAAAAAAAGACTACCAAAATATAACCTATTTTGCAAATTGGAAGGGTTGCTTGTCTCACAGCAGATAAGAGAGAACACAACGGAATGATATGTTACCTATTCTGTATCTTTTGCACAGACATATATCCGTATGAGTGTATCTATCACACTATGTCTGGTAAACAGGGACTCACTTAGACCTTGACCGCCAGGTGAATATTCAAAATTTCAATAAGAATGTTAATGGTGATAATTGGCAATGGTGTTCATGATGATGATGATAGTGTAGTCTTGTAAAATGATTTATGATTTCTTTCTTAACAAATTTTCGTGAGTTGCTAAATGTATTAAGGGATTGATTGTGTGATTTTTTCTGGCGATACCTCTCTCTAAGGCTCCTTTTGTTCCCTCGATCACCCTCCTGGAGTTCACAAGACTACCTCATCATTGAGTGTGTAAGTGTGATGGGTAATATGGATCGTCATTTCAAGCAAGGGATACACAGGCAAGGCGTGTGGGAGGCAAGCTGGAAGGTCGATCTCCTAAGTTACAAAATCTTTCCCGCCATAACTTCCATAATATAGTGTGCCGAGGCATGCGTTGCTTCATTAGTTATTGATTCCCGCGCTGTGTATTTGTTTGTTGACTTTGACCTATTTATCGTCCACGCGCCGTTGAACTCTTCTGCACGAGTAATGACACCGCGGCAAGGGTAGCAGAGCAGGGCGACACCGGCGAGGCTCAGTTTGCTGCTCTTGACACGAGGCACCGCAATGACACACTCGACCGCTGGCCTGCACGGAGGCAATAGCAGACCACTCAGGCGCAAACAACGACCTCACGTGGAGGCAGCAAACACAGCAAACAACGACCCCACGTGATGGCAGCAAACACAGCAAACAACGACCCGGCGTGGCGGCAGCAAACACAGCAAACAACGACCCCACGTTATGGCAGCAAACACAGCAAACAACGACCCAGCGTGGAGGCAGCAAACACAGCAAACAACGACCCAGCGTGGCGGCAGTAAACACAGCAAACAACGACCCGACGTGGAGGCAGCAAACACAGCAAACAACGACCCGACGTGGAAGCAGCAAACACAGCAAACAACGACCCGACGTGGAGGCAGCAAACACAGTAAACAACGACCCAACGTGATGGCAGCAAACACAGCAAACAACGACCCAACGTGATGGCAGCAAACACAGCAAACAACGACCCAACGTGATGGCAGCAAACACAGCAAACAACGACCCAGCGTGGAGGTAGCAAACACAGCAAACAACGACCCAACGTGATGGCAGTAAGCACAGCAAACAACGACCCGACGTGGAGGCAGCAAACACAGCAAACAACCCAACGTGGAGGCAGCAAACACAGCAAACAACCCATCGTGGAGGCAGAAAACACAGCAAACACAGCAAACAACGACCCAACATGATGGCAGCAAACACAGCAAACAACGACCCAACGTGATGGCAGAAAACACAGCAAACAACGACCCAACGTGGAGGCAGCAAACACAGCAAACAACGACCCAACGTGATGGCAGCAAACACAGCAAACAACGACCCGACGTGGAGGCAGCAAACACAGCAAACAACGACCCGACGTGGAGGCAGCAAACACAGCAAACAACGACCCGACGTGGAGGCAGCAAACACAGCAAACAACAACCCAACGTGGAGGCAGCAAACACAGCAAACAACGACCCAACGTGGAGGCAGCAAACACAGCAAACGACGACCCAACGTAGAGGCAGCAAACACAGCAAACAACGACCCAACGTAGAGGTAGCAAACACAGCAAACAACCCAACGTGGAGGCAGCAAACACAGCAAACAATGGCCCCCCGTGGAGGCAGCAAACACAGCAAACACTATAAACACCTGAAAGCAAGCACCGTTCACGAGGCGTAATACACAGCCATTCCTACATCCCAGCAATTGTGGCTTACATGAAGATGAAAACGAGAGAATAAAGGTACGCTACACAAATGTTAGTAACTTATGCCACTGATGATTCAACGGGTGATGTGATGGATTCATGTGTTGTTTCTCCAATAACATTGAAATACTTGTGGTACTTTCAGCATTTATTTTTGTTAACCCGTCGAGATCTGGGAAAGGGAAATATATCAGGCATAATTAATGTAGTTGTATGAATGGTATATTTCTCTCTTTTGACATGAATAATCTTAGCGTATGAAACATGTTCTATATATTGAAACATTTAGCACTTTTACCGCATTCCTATTGACGTGGTGTCGTTTACAATTAATGAAGCTTCACGTGTTACTTTCCTTCATAGTATTGGGACATCTTTTCCTTTAAGTTAACATATCAATGCAGTATAGGATTCTATATATTAGGTATTATCATTACATGTATTCTCTCAGACGGTGCGAGGGTAGGTGAGAAGGCATGACACTCGCCCTTAAGAAAAATTTAAAAATTTATTTTAGAAATTTAGTGTTTTGACTCGTGATTCTGACGGACGCGACATTACAATCTCTGCGTCCCTAGTCAATCAATCAATCATTGGGGGCATACACCGGGGGCGCGTCGCCTCGCCCACCCTACGACGCCACTCCCGGGGGTCACCACGCGCGAGTTCCCATGCAGGCTCCTTTCCCATACCAAGCAGCTCTCGACAAGAAACATCAACTTGCCCCAACCACGAGCCTTGTGGGCGCCCCCTTGGCCTCCTCCACGCCGGATTGTCTCTTACAGATACAACCCGATGGGAAGGATCTGTTTCAGGGTAGCGTGCCACATGCCCATATAGCCGAAGTTGGCGCTGACGGACTATGCAGGTAATAGGCCTCGATTCAGTCTCACGGTGCAATCGCTGATTTGACACGTAATCATCCCAGCGATACCCCATGATTCTGCGAAGACACTTATTACCAAAGGCATTGATTCGTCTCTTCAAGTCACTATTTAGTGTCCATGTCTCACAACCATAGAGTAAGACAGGGATCACAAGCGACTTGAAGATCCGGATCTTTGTCCTCCTGCACAGGTACCGACAACGCCAAATACTCCCGCTGAGCGAGTCCATAACACCGTGGGCTATGCCAATCCGCCGTAAGACTTCTTGACGTGACCCATCGTCATTATGGACTGCGCTACCAAGGTATGTAAAACTTTCCAAGATCTCAATGTCCTCGCCACACGCATGAACAGACTGTATTGCTTCATCTAGTAAGTCTCCAAACACCTGGACCTTGGTCTTGAGCCAGGAGACCTCAAGTCCCAAAGGCTTTGCCTCCTCGTGCAGCGCCTCGAGAGCCATCACCAGGACCTCCAGCGACTCAGCAAAGATTCATCGGCAAAAACAAGATCAGTGATCCTGGTGTTGCCGACGGATGCTCCACAATCACTTTGATCTACAACCTTGTCCAATACCCAGTCCATACAAGCGTTGAAAAGTGATGGGGCAAGGACGCACCCTTGCCTCACTCCTGTATTCACAGGAAAGAAGCTGGATACACCTCCCCCACACTTCACAGCACTCTCAGTCCCAGAATACAGACCAGTTATTAAACCAATAGTCCTTGCAGGAATCCCTCGAAGTCGCAGAAGATCCCAAAGTGACTCACGATGCACTGAGTCAAACGCCTTCTTGAGATCAACATAGGCTGCAAGCATCCCCTGTCGAAACTCACGTCGGCGTTCCACCAGGACACGAAGCGCTAGGATACGGTCCGTTGTTGACTTACCAGGCGTGAACCCAGACTGCTGAGGTCTCTGATGCTTCACCAGATGACTGCGAATCCGTGTCAGCAATAGATGGGCAAGGCACCTTACCTGGTACGCTGAGCAGTGTAATACCGCGGTAATTGTTGCAGTCCTGACGGTCTCCTTTCCCTTTCCAGATAGGGACGACCAGCCCCCTTTTCCAGTCAGGAGGAATGGTACCTGATTGCCACACGGCAGTCAGGACAGCATGCAACCCGCGGATCATGGCCTCACCCCCAGCTTTGAGGAGCTCCGCACTGATATTACAAACACCAGCTGCCTTTCCACCCCTCAACTTTGCTACAGCCTCTCTGACTTCGTCAAGAGAGGGTGCGGTTTCGTCAATGGGAGGATCGGCATCCACTGCCTGTAACCCAGTGGTGTGAAGCTGCTCAGTTGGAGGGTCCACCGTGAACAACTGCCCAAAGTACTCAGCCCAACGAGCCATCTGCCCATCCATGTCCGACACGAGGCGCCCATCTGCTGTTCGAATAGCACTCGCCCGAGAAGGAGACTTGGAACGGAGCTTCTTCAGGGCTCGGTAGGCGGGTCGGAGGTCATTAGCGTTCAAATGACCCTCGACATCCTCAGCGAGACTCCTGACATACCTCTCCTTGTCTTTCCCCAGGAGGGTTCTAGTCCGGCGTGACAGAGCCCTGTGCTGGTCCCGGTTCCCAGCCAGCCTGGCAGCGCGACTCTCCTCGATTTTCTCCAGCGTCTCCGTCGAGACAAAACCACGCCTTGACCTCGGGCGCTGCCCAATACACTTCTTGGCAGCCTGTAGAGTTTCACGTTTGAAGGTATCCCACAGTTCTACAGGGTCCCCGAGAGCACCGAGCACATCAAACCGATTTGAGACTGCCACCGCATACTCATGAGCACATGTCAAGTCCTTCAGTTTCTCAAGATGAAACACAGTATGGTTACCTCTTGAGATTCTTCTGGACTTGACATGAAGCTTAAGTGTAGTGCACTCATGCACTCAGCATGACGCAGCGTAATCCATAACTGCAACGGAGGATATAAAAGAGCTGAAAACACGGCAACACATCAACAAATATATTTATGACTCAAAAACATCTTTGGGAAACGTTTACGTAAATATCATAACGGTATGGATTCTGGAGACATTTTCGCGGGAACCAATACTATTTTTTTTACTGATACATCGACCCTGCCACAGAAATTCTCTTAAGAAATAGGGCACACACACACACCAAATACGCACACACCCACACACACACACCCACACCCACACACATACACACATACACACGCACACACAAACACACACAATACCACCCACCCACCCAAACACACACATACACACACACTACCACCTACAATACCACCCACCCACCCAAACACACACATACACACACTACCACCCACACACCCACACACACACACACACACACACACACACACACACAAATACTACCACACACACACACTACTACCCAACACACACACACACACACAAACACACACTACCCCCCAACACACACACACACACACTACCACACACACACACACTACACACACACACACACACACACACACACACACACACACACACACACACACACACACACTTGGCGAGAGCTTTCAGAACCCTCGGTGATGCTAAACACAAACTTCCCGGCGGCAACAACGCGAACTCGTCCCCAGCTTCGCCGAAACACAGGTTCTGCTAACGCCGCTCCGCTTTAACCTCCAAACTAACGACTCAGGACGCAGTCAATCCAGACATAATATTATAACAGAGTTGATACTGAAGATAAAATGCGAGGACAATGACATCCTTTCATCCTTTGTTTAGGTTTAAGATAGAGCAGCTCGGTAAACTCAGTGGCGCCCTTCCCAAATTTGTCAGCCTCTCCTGCCACTGAAGCCCTTCGCAAATACCAGATGACGTCTTGCGACAATATATTCAGGGGAAAAAAAGCTTACTCTAGCGATAGTTGTTCCGTGCAAATCAAGCTTTACGAAAAAGGTGTTTGTCACAAGCTTTTTTTTAAGAAGTATTTTTTGTTTGTTTCTACATTGATGGCGGGCAAAATGGGAGCCTTGTAGACCCCGCCAGTACATCACAAGTCATTGTGATCACCACAACAGTCCGGGACAAGGCGAGGATTATCCTGCCTCACGCTTTTATATTCAGGGAATGTAAGTTTGCTTCAACTCAAACTCAAAGGAAATGACGAACCACAAATGAGGCTGTGACACAATGAACTCTACATATGACGTTTCAAAAGTCAGCAGAACAAAAGCCAAATTCAATAGCCGAGAAAGTTACGTTTATTGCACTAATTCCCGCCCGCTACACAAAGCCCCGGGGCGCTAACAGCCTCCCTCTTTAGGCCCCCATCCACGGTGCGATCTGGTCGTACGACCATAGGACAGATCTGGTTGGATCCAACCAGATTGGATCGTGAGTGGGGTGATTTTGGTCTGTCCGACCGACTGACAGCTGGTCGGATGGCGACCAAGCAGTGTTTGGTTTTTAGATCCGACAGATCATCCGGTTCAGACCGGATCGCACCGTGAGTGTGCTGATCGTGAGGCCAGCCGTCAGTTTCGCCACTGACAGCGTCGCGAGAGGACTACCAAGATTAATTGTTTCTATAATGAGAAGCACTTTTGGACAGAATTCATCCAATTATATAGAAACTGAATGTTTGTGGGAAATAAAAAGCAAAGAGTAAATGGATAAATTTAAGAAAAATGCAACCTATGAAGTATTGGTAGAGAAAATCGAGGAGCGACAGTGAGCGACAGTGAGGCTAATGTTGAAACAGTAAAAAAAAAAAAAAACTATATGAGAAGTGCGTGCCGGAAATATATTAAGAAAATAACTGCCTCTGTGAAATTCGGTGTGAACGCGGATGATGTTTACGCTCCTCAGTTGTGGTCTCAGATTCCATCAAAAGTAATTCGATCCTCGTTGCATAGACCCATCATGAGAACCGCTCTCCACCGTTTCTATCACCAACTGAACTGGTCTTGAGGTGCGGTTGGATCGTTAGTGGGTGGCAGGAAATCCATCGGATCAGGTCTGTCGGATCAGATCGTACGACCAATCGTACCGTGGATGGGAGCCTTTTCAAGAGTCAGGACCATCACCACTAATAGCAATTCTCGTAGGTTTCTACAAGTACGTTTCGTTCTCATTACACACTTTTCGCCAGAATAGATGGAAAGCGTTGAAGTCCTAAACCCTCGGTATGGTGTGTTATAGATCAGAGGCCTTATGAATACCAGGCTATACGTATTGTCAGTGTACATTGTCAGTGTACAACAATATGAAGGTTGTATTATATATAATCCTTGAAACATAATCCGATTCCATTGTAAATCTAAAGAAATGTTAATACCAAAATGAAAAAAAATGATCTGCAAAATTGCTTCCTAAAAGAAAATAATAGCACCACTGCTACTGCAACTACTACTACTATTACCAAAGACACTCTACAACAAGATACCTCACTCCGGGGTGCCCTGTGGTGCGCGTGAAATCGACCTCCGCCGTGCGGCAGGGGTTAACCAGTCTGCTGGCCCATTCACTTGCTGCATGACTATCATGTAGACTATGGTTTATCACTATATATGATGATATACTGTTATCTTCGTAAATGTTTGTTCTATAATATTATCAAATAAAAAACAGTGAACCACGCTAAAGAAATGTCATTACGAGACTGAAGAAATATGCATGAAATTATTATTCACTTCAACTCTTCGCCATTTAAAACTTTCCGAGTCAACATTTACCATGAAACCTATCAATAGAAGCGCAATTTTATTAGCTTTCCATTGATATATTTCGTTTTCTGATAAATGAATTAGAACCATGCATAAATTAGCGTTAAATAAATAAATAAAATCATGCATCGGGTAATTTTTCCGATTGATGACGTTATTTATTTAGTTAACGCTAATTTAGGCATGTTTCTAATTCATTTATCAGAAAACGAAATATATAAGTGAATAAATAACATCATCAATCGGGAAAATTACCCGATTGATGATATATATTTAGTTAACGCTAATTTATGCATGGTTCTAATTCATATATCAGAAAACGAAATCTATCAATGGAAAGCTAATAAAATTGCGCTTCTACTGATATGTTTCATGGTAAACGTTGACTCGCAAAGTTTTAAATGGCGAAGAGTTGAAGCGAATATTCTTTGGTCATATGCAGCAAGTGAATGGGCCAAGAGGCTGGTACAACCCCTGCCGCACGGCGGCGCCACCGTCGGCGGATAACAGAAGTTGCATTGGAGGGACCGCGAGTGAGGTATCTTGTCGTAGAGTGTCTTTGCTATTGCTAGTACTATACTACTTCTACTACTGCTTCTGTTCATGACAACAGGAAGGTAGTTTTTTTTTCTGCTTGAGCATTTATCGTGTGTAGGCTTCATTGTTAGTGAGCTCTGATGGTTGGCCCTCGACCGTGGTGGCGCAGAAAGGATTCTCTATACAAATACATGTCAGTAATGTCTCCTTAACCTTCTATAATATTTTTACCTCAATGTGATTCCTTCCTGCTCTTCTTATCGTCTGGGATCCGTCCCATTTTCAATGAGTCGCTTGCGTGTGTGTGTGTGTGTGTGTGTGTGTGTGTGTGTGTATGTGTATGTGTATGTGTGTATGTGTGTAGAGAGAGAGAGAGAGAGAGAGAGAGAGAGAGAGAGAGAGAGAGAGAGAGAGAGAGAGAGAGAGAGAGAGAGAGAGAGAGAGAGAGAGAGAGAGAGAGAGAGAGAGAGAGAGAGAGAGAGAGAGAGAGAAGAGAGAGAGAGAGAGAGAGAGAGAGAGAGAGAGAGAGAGAGAGAGAGAGAGAGAGAGAGAGAGAGAGAGAGAGAGGAAACTGATTGCCATCTGTTGTATCAAAAGCTGTCAATTTGTCATCCTCACTGGGATAATAGCCGCGTTTAATTGTTTGCCTCGCGGCCTGAGCACTGCAGGCAAGGCGGCAGGCTGTCGGGTGTCGGGTGCAGGGCTGGGGTGTTGGCTTGGCTTGGCAGAATGTGGGGTACAGGGAGGACGCAGGGTGGGGGTGGGGCTTGGCTTGGCAGAATGTGGGGTACAGGGAGGACGCAGGGTGGGGGTAGGGGCTTGGCTTGGCAGAATGTGGGGTATAGGGAGGACGCAGGGTGGGGGTGGTGGCTTGGCTTGGCAGAATGTGGGGTACAGGGAGGACGCAGGGTGGGGGTAGGGGCTTGGCTTGGCAGAATGTGGGGTACAGGGAGGACGCAGGGTGGGGTAGGGGCTTGGCTTGGCAGAATGGGGGTACAGGGAGGACGCAGGTGGGGGTAGGGCTTGGCTTAGCAGAATGTGGGACGAGACGCAGGTGGGTAGGCTTGCTTTGCAAATGGGGTCAGGAGACGCAGGGTGAGGTGGGGAGTTTGGGGGAGGGTGGGAGTGTAGTGAGTTAGGTTTTAAGGGGAGTATGTCGGTCGGGTCATGAAGAGAAGAATCGATCTTATATCCCATAATTTGCCTTGAGTATTCACTGTTTGATGCGCAATCCTCTACTGATTTCTTACATTTAAGAACTTTTAGGAACCAAATGATTATTACGATGTTATTAAGAGGTAATTAAGGAGACGTTCTGATCCGTATTTATATATGGTCATGGGCAGAGAAGAAAAATCCATGATGTATATAGAAATAATAACATTGTGTGTACAGTATCTACAAGCATGTAGCGTCATACGAAATTTTTCATTACTCGCGCATAAAAAAAAAAAAAAAAAAAATACTGTGGGACACATGTGCAGTTTCATATTTCCACAGACATTATTTTTTTCACAAATGTGACCGGAATTATTATTTCGTATTGATGCTTTCCACCGACCATGAACAAATTTCAGTTACGTCGTATTTTTTTTATTTCAATATATTACAAACGCTGTGGTTTTTCCTTTTTTCCCAGCGCACAACGGATGGCCGTTGTGTAAGGCAGCTCGTACACCCACGCAACCCTTGCATGAACCAGCTGCTTACGACGCCGCAGCCAGTTGCATTGCGACTGTCACATTGGTTTCCTTATTAGATCTTCACAACAAGGCGACTGAAACTGCCGCTGCGTGCAACTGATCACCGCGCAGCTGACTATGCTGGTCGTGTGGCGATCATTGCAAGCCCATAACACGCGGGCAGTATAGAGCAGTGCGAGAGCGTATACCAGTGTGTATAAGTGGTGGCTGGGAAGGTCGGTACTGAAAAGCAGGCATGACGGGAAAACCTCTGCGGTGACGCATTGCCATGTTTCACTATCATCGTAGATATTTCTTTATTATTTTTATTATTACTATTATTATTATTGTAATTATTTTTATAATTATCATTATTAATTTTACCATTATCATTACTGCTATTATTATTATTATCATTATTATTAATTATAATCATTAGTATGTAGCTACTGTTATTATTAAGATTATCATTATTATTTGTATTACTATTATTATTATAAGTATTATCTTATAATTATTAATATCATTATTACTATCATTATAATAAGTATCATTATTATTATTTACATTATTATTATTATCATTATTGTAAATAATCTCACTATCTTAATAAATATTATTTATATTGTTATTGTTATTATTATCATTATTGAGTGCTGGCATGTACCCTTTGAAGTACAAATTTGTCGTTTCTGACGACATTATTGCAACTAAAAAGAAATCGCTCCGGCGTGAGAACCTCAAAGCGACCATCATGTGTGACAGTTGCCGCGATGGTTTCATGACCACTGGTTGTGTCCGCGTACGAACCAAGTCTTGCAGTGGTGGGCGTGGCTGGCAAGGCACACAACACCATGGCTGCTGCGTCGTACTTACACAGTAAGCCGGATAAACATGACTCCTAACATGAAAAACAAACGATGCTGTCTATTTAGCACAGCACAATGTCCGAAAAGTCTTTTTTCCGAAAAGTTGTTGTTTTCCGTAAATAAGTTGGCAACACTCATCCTTGCTATAGGAAAATAAAAAAATTAAAACGCCTAAGGGAGCAGCGGGAGTTTACAGTACAGCCACTGGATTAATGCATCATACAAATTGCAAATTACACGCTAAGATTACAAATGTGTACAAATTCCCCACTACAACATGACGCTATTTCTCCCCAGCAACTGGACTGTCGTGTGAAGGGTTGCGGTGAAGAGGCCGACTCCTCAAATATATAAGTGTTATCGCCTTTCATCGAAACATTGACCCCTAATATTGCTACGAGATGTCTATCCAATGCATTATTGAGAAAATGATCGATTCTACATCTTTATTCCCGCTGGTAACTTATTGCATTCTGCGATAACACGATTTGATAAAGAATTTTCCATCATGTTAAGGTTTTGTTTCATAGGAATGTCCTTGGTTTTTCTCGACTCTCTTCTGAATTCCAGGAATGTCGAGTGGTCGACTGGTCGGCGTTGTCAAATCTGTCACGACATCATAAACGCACTACTACACACACCCGGATACTCTTGCGTGGCTCGAGGAGGCTACACGAACACACACACACACACACACACACACACACACACACACACACACACACACACACACACACACACACACACAACACACACACACACACACACACACACACACACACACACACACACACACACACAACAACACCCACACCACACACACACACACCACACCACACCACCACGCACACAACACACCACAAGCACGCACGCACACCACCACCACAGCACCACACACCACCACCACGCAGCACCACCCCCACCACACGACGCAGCACGACGCGCCGCACGCACACGCACGCACGCACACACACACACACACACACACACACACACACACACACACACACACACACACACACACACACACACACATACACACACACACACACACAAACTGCTTGTGATTTGGGAAATCTCTCCGCCTCGCTTTCATCCGGACGTGAATTCGAGGCCCATTCAAGCCCTTAAAACTTTTCGATGTCAGCACAAGCAGTAAATGTTTACTTCTAATACCTCTGCTGCTGCTATCTTTACTACTACTACTCCTACTACATATGCTACTGATATTACTTATCGTATTACAGCTACTACTACCACAAGTTCAGTTTTTCCTGTTGCTACTTTTATTACAACAAAAACCGCTACTCTTACTACTAATAATTTTGTAGCAAAACAACAATAACCGACAAAATAACTACTATAGTACTACTACTTATGTTGCTACTGCTTTTAATACTGTTACTACTACTATAACTACCACTATCAATGATGCTACGTACTGTTCTGTTATTGGTACCGATATATTATTACAACTATAACTGTTCCAACAACTACTTCTGATGCAGCAAGTGTTGGCGGCTCACCCATTTACTTCTATACACACGGAGTCTCGTGAATTGTGCAGTCACTTATTGGATTCCTTGGGTTGTTGTTGCGAGGTTTTGTCATTTGTTTGGGGCAGCAAGTGTTCCAATATCGAAAAGATTTGTATAAAGGGGAACTGTTTCGGCAATTTAGTAACCCAGGGATCTCAAAATTCAGTACTGGGAAAGGAAGAGAAGGCGGAGGGGGATACAATAGAGAAAGAGGAGGAGGAGGAGGAGGAAGAGGAATAATAGGCATAGAGAGAGGAGAAGGAAGGGAAGCAAGAAGGGAGGAAAATAAAAAAAAGTCATGCAGAGACTACAACAACAAAAAAGAACTATGGAATATGGAAGGAAAAGAACAGAAGAAAACACCAACCAAAAGAAAGCGAGAAATCAACAAATAGATCAACAACAGTCCGGAATCACAAATTAGATTGGTCGCACTTGGGACACATCTTCGTCTGCCTTTTCTTGGTTTCCTCCCCCTTTCTCCCCCCGCTATTGGTGTATATACACATCCTCCCTAAATGGTGCCCACATCTCCTCCCGTTCCATGACCCAGCTCTCCTTCCGTCCCATGACCCAGCTCTCCTCCCGTTCCATGACCCAGCTCTCCTCCCGTCCCATGACCCAGCTCTCCTCCCGTCCCATGACCCAGCTCTCCCCCGTCCCATGACCCAGCTTTCCTCCCGTCCATGACCCAGCTCTCCTCCCGTTCCATGACCCAGCTCTCCTCCCGTCCCATGACCCAGCTCTCCCCCGTCCCATGACCCAGCTTTCCTCCCGTCCATGACCCAGCTCTCCTCCCGTCCATGACCCAGATCTCCTCCCGTCACATGACCAAGCTCTCCTCCCGTCCCATCACCCAGCTCTCCTCCGTCCCATGACCCAGCTCTCCTCCCGTCCCATGACCCAGCTCTCCCCCGTCCCATGACCCAGCTCTCCTCCCGTCCCATGACCCAGCTCTCCTCCCGTCCCATGACCCAGCTTTCCTCCCGTCCCATGACCCAGCTCTCCTCCCGTCCCATGACCCAGCTTTCCTCCCGTCCCATGACCCAGCTCTCCTCCCGTCCCATGACCAAGCTTTCCTCCCGTCCCATGACCCAGCTTTCCTCCCGTCCCATGACCCAGCTCTCCTCCCGTCCCATGACCAAGCTTTCCTCCCGTCCCATGACCCAGCTCTCCTCCCGTCCCATGACCAAGCTTTCCTCCCGTCCCATGACCCAGCTCTCCCCCCGTCCCATGACCCAGCTCTCCTCCCGTCCCATGACCCAGCTCTCCTCCCGTCCCATGACCCAGCTCTCCCCCCGTCCCATGACCCAGCTCTCCCCCCGTCCCATGACCCAGCTTTCCTCCCGTCCATGACCCAGCTCTCCTCCCGTCCCATGACCCAGCTCTCCCCCTGTCCCATGACCCAGCTTTCCTCCCGTTCCATGACCCAGCTCTCCTCGTATCTCTTCCATAGAAGAGACACGAGCTCGTAGTATGTAGTAGTATAGTAGTAGTATAAATCTAGTAGTATAAATCGTGGTGTTGCTGGTGTAAAAGGAGAACACAAATGAAGATCAAACAGCACCAGCCCTGTTGGTCCAGAGCTGAAATCGAAATCGTTTCTGATAAACTATATAATCCAGATTGAGAGGCACAAAATAGTAAAGGCGAAGTATCCTCCCCACCCCCTGATCTTTGAAGCTGTGGCTGACAGGAAAAGAAAAAGAGCATGGACAAATTGCAATGATTTTTTTTAGAGTAACGGTAAAAGAATTATTTATTGCTACTACTACCCAAGAAGGAAGAGTGGAGGAGGAGAAGAAAGAAGTAAAGGTAGTGATGTAGGAGGATGAGAAAGAATTAGTGGTGGTGAAGCAGAGAGACAAAGAGGAGAAATATCATAAACTAGAATAGAGAGAAATACAAGAGGAGAAGGAGGAAGAGGAGGAGGAGGCAAAACAAACAGGAGAGACGCATAAAAACGCATACCACAACCTCACGCCAGCGCTGACCCGACACCAAACACGACAAAATAGTGCTGGAAATATGTCCTACACAGTGACACACAAAATGAGATGACCGTACAAATTGTAGTGATAATCTTTCTCATCCAAAAGAAAACAAGCAAATAAATAAAGAGTCAACCAAATAAAGACTACAATACCTGTACTTTCTTGCAGTGTAGCACTCAAACTGAAGGATCTGGACAGGTAATGCTCACGGCATGCTGGTCGATATGAACACAATGACACCAACCCAACCAATACTAACAGCCTGTTCCCACTTGCCTGCCCTCCTGTCAGCCTGCTGGCCTGCTTGTACGCTCCTGCAGTGAACAAGCTACCGATGCACAAAGTTTGATTTGTCAGCCTGTCAGTGTCAGCAAGTTAAACAAGTCATTCCTGAGGCAGTCGTGTAAGTTCGTGTGCCGAAGTTTTCTTTCTGCGATTTTCACCTAACTTCACCTCGATACGTGGGTATTGGATGAGAGAGAGAGAGAGAGGAGAGAGAGAGAGAGAGAGAGAGAGAGAGAGAGAGAGAGAGAGAGAGAGAGAGAGAGGAGGAGAGAGAGAGAGAGAGAGAGAGAGAGAGAGAGAGAGGAGAGAGAGAGAGAGAGAGAGAGAGAGAGAGAGAGAGAGAGAGAGGGGGGGGGGGGTAAAGCGGAATGGCAGAAGGATAGAAGGGGGAGGAGGAAAGTCTCGTAACGACCGCAAAATCCGAGAGACCGATTGCATATCGTATTGCTCAAACAAAAATACTATTGTATATGTTATTTAAGTATTTAATTGCAACGTAAACCATTTCACTCGATGAAAAAACGGCATGAAAATATTCTCCCTAACAAACACCTTTTACCAATGCACCACGTTTCACAATATTTTCCCTGGACTTAAAACATAGATTTATATTACATTCAATATTACAAGTGCATGTGTATAGGCTTACTTGCGTACACGGTTAATAACCCTTAGCAGAAAAGGCAATAAACGGCGAACGAATATCCACGCTATATTCTTGCCCAAATTACTCGACTCAGCAACGCAAAACAGTCGACGTTACAATGGCGATAATCAATTCACGTCCAAACTTGCCACAAGAGTAAAGGCAGCTTACAATGTCTTCCTCGCACCTTCGCTCCCGGAACACCCGCGGCCCTTGAAGCGTTCTGTCGCCCAGGCTCAAGGCGGCACCGCGAATTTGTCTTTACCGGAAAGTTCAGAACCACTTTTGCGTCATCGCCTGCAGACATCAGCGGCCCCAAGGGAGTCAGGGAAGTAAAAGGGAAGGGAAAAGGGAACCACAGGGACAAAGGGCCAACAAAGACTATAGATAAAAAATGGGTAACAGCACAGGGAAATTAGGAAGAACAGAGGCACGTCACAGGTGTCAGAGAGTTATAATTGGACCTCCACAAGACAGAGGGAGGCGACTACGAGCCACAAGGAACCGAAAGACGTCGAATGGAAGTGCGAGGCGCGAGCTTTCCCTAACTCTGCCATTAATTATCCTCCTTCCGCCACCTTTTTCTTATGCCTCCTACACAACTTTGGAATATCATTGAAGGGTTGCGGTGAAGAGGCCGACTCCTCAAATATATAAGTGTTATCGCCTTTCATCGAAACATTGACCCCTAATATTGCTACGAGATGTCTATCCAATGCATTATTGAGAAAATGATCGATTCTACATCTTCATTCCCGCTGGTAACTTATTGCATTCTGCGATAACACGATTTGATAAAGAATTTTCCATCATGTTAAGGTTTTGTTTCATAGGAATGTCCTTGGTTTTTCTCGACACTCTTCTGAATTCCAGGAATGTCGAGTGGTCGACTGGTTGGCGTTGTCAAATCTGTCACGACATCATAGACGCACTACTACACACACCCGGATACTCTTGCGTGGCTCGAGGAGGCTACACGAACACACACACACACACACAAACACACACACACACACACACACACACATACACATACACCACACACACACACCACAACACAACACACACACACACACACACACACACACACCACACACACACACACACACACACACACAAAAAAAAAAATATATATATATTTTATTCTATTCACGCATACACACACACACAACACACAACACCACACACCACACACACACACACACACACACACACACACACACACACACACACACGCGCGCACACACGCACGCACGCACACACACACACACACACACACACATACACACACACACACACACACACACACACACACACACACACACACACACAAACTGCTTGTGATTTGGGAAATCTCCGCCTCGCTTTCATCCGGACGTGAATTCGAGGCCCATTCAAGCCCTTAAAACTTTTCAATGTCAGCACAAGCAGTAAATGTTTACTTCTAATACCTCTGCTGCTGCTATCTTTACTACTACTACTCCTACTACATATGCTACTGATATTACTTATCGTATTACAGCTACTACTACCACAAGTTCAGTTTTTCCTGTTGCTACTTTTATTACAACAAAAAACGCTACTCTTACTACTAATAATTTTGTAGCAAAACAACAATAACCGACAAAATAACTACTATAGTACTACTACTTATGTTGCTACTGCTTTTAATACTGTTACTACTACTATAACTACCACTATCAATGATGCTACGTACTGTTCTGTTATTGGTACCGATATATTATTACAACTATAACTGTTCCAACAACTACTTCTGATGCAGCAAGTGTTGGCGGCTCACCCATTTACTTCTATACACACGGAGTCTCGTGAATTGTGCAGTCACTTATTGGATTCCTTGGGTTGCAGTTGCGAGGTTTTGTCATTTGTTTGGGGCAGCAAGTGTTCCAATATCGAAAAGATTTGTATAAAGGGGAACTGTTTCGGCAATTTAGTAACCCAGGGATCTCAAAATTCAGTACTGGGAAAGGAAGAGAAGGCGGAGGGGGATACAATAGAGAAAGAGGAGGAGGAGGAGGAGGAAGAGGAATAATAGGCATAGCGAGAGGAGAAGGAAGGGAAGCAAGAAGGGAGGATAATAAAAGAAAGTCATGCAGAGACGACAACAACAAAAAAGAACTATGGAATATGGAAGGAAAAGAACAGAAAAAAACACCAACAAAAGAAAGCGAGAAATCAAACAAAATAGATAAACAACAGTCAGGAATCACAAATTAGATTGGTCGGCACTTGGGACACATCTTCGTCTGCCTTTTCTTGGTTTCCTCCCCCTTCCTCCCCCCGCTATTGGTGTATATACACATCCTCCCTAAATGGTGCCCACATCTCCTCCCGTCCCATGACCCAGCTCTCCTCCCGTCCCATGACCCAGCTCTCCTCCCGTTCCATGACCCAGCTCTCCTCCCGTCCCATGACCCAGCTCTCCCCCCGTCCCATGACCCAGCTCTCCTCCCGTTCCATGACCCAGCTCTCCTCCCGTCCCATGACCCAGCTCTCCTCCCGTCCCATGACCCAGCTCTCCTCCCGTCCCATGACCCAGCTTTCCTCCCGTCCATGACCCAGCTCTCCTCCCGTCCATGACCCAGATCTCCTCCCGTCACATGACCAAGCTCTCCTCCCGTCCCATCACCCAGCTCTCCTCCCGTCCCATGACCCAGCTCTCCTCCCGTCCCATGACCCAGCTCTCCTCCCGTCCCATGACCCAGCTCTCCTCCCGTCCCATGACCCAGCTCTCCTCCCGTCCCATGACCCAGCTCTCCCCCCGTCCCATGACCCAGCTTTCCTCCCGTCCATGACCCAGCTCTCCTCCGTCCCATGACCCAGCTCTCCCCCGTCCCATGACCCAGCTCTCCCCCGTCCCATGACCCAGCTTTCCTCCCGTCCCATGACCCAGCTCTCATCCCGTCCCATGACCCAGCTCTCCTCCCCGTCCCATGACCCAGATCTTCTCCCGTCCCATGACCCAGCTCTCCTCCCGTCCCATGACCCAGCTCTCCTCCCGTCCCATGACCCAGCTCTCCTCCCGTCCCATGACCCAGCTCTCCTCCCGTCCCATGACCCAGCTCTCCACCCGTCCCATGATTTAGATCTCCTCCCGTCCCAAGACCCAACTCTCCTCCCGTCCCATGACCCAATCTCCTCCCGTCCCATGACCCAGCTCTCCTCCCTTCCCATGACCCAGCTCTCCTCCCGTCCCATGACCCAGCTCTCCTCCCGTCCCATGACCCAGCTTTCCTCCCGTTCCATGACCCAGCTCTCCTCCCGTCCCATGACCCAGCTTTCCTCCGTCCCATGACCCAGCTCTCCTCCCGTCCCATGACCCACTTCTCCTCCCGTCCCATGACCCAGCTCTCCTCCCGTCCCATGACCCAGCTCTCCTCCCGTCCCATGACCCAGCTCTCCTCCCGTCCCATGACCCAGCTCTCCTCCCGTCCCATGACCCAGCTCTCTTCCCGTCCCATGACCCAGCTCTCCTCCCGTCCCATGACCCAGCTCTCCTCCCGTCCCATGACCCAGCTCTCCTCCCGTCCCATGACCCAGCTCTCCTCCCGTCCATGACCCAGATCTTCTCCCCGTCCCATGACCCAGCTCTCCTCCCGTCCCATGACCCAGCTCTCCTCCCGTCCCATGACCCAGCTCTCCTCCCGTCCCATGACCCAGCTCTCCTCCCGTCCCATGACCCAGATCTCCTCCCGTCCCATGACCCAGCTCTCCTCCCGTCCCATGACCCAGCTCTCCTCCCGTCCCATGACCCAGCTCTCCTCCCGTCCCATGACCCAGCTCTCCTCCCGTCCCATGACCCAGATCTCCTCCCGTCCCATGACCCAGCTCTCCTCCCGTCCCATGACCCAGCTTTCCTCCCGTCCCATGACCCGGCTCTCCTCCCGTCCCATGACCCAGCTCTCCTCCCGTCCCATGACCCAGCTCTCCTCCCGTCCCATGACCCAGCTTTCCTCCCGTCCCATGACCCAGCTCTCCTCCCGTCCCATGACCCAGATCTCCTCCCGTCACATGACCCAGCTCTCCCCCGTCCATGACCCAGATCTCCTCCCGTCCCATGACCCAGCTCTCCTCCCGTCCCATGACCCAGCTCTCCTCCCGTCCATGACCCAGCTCTCCTCCGTCCCATGACCCAGCTTTCCTCCGTTCCATGACCCAACTTTCCTCCCGTCCCTGACCCAGCTCTCCCCCTGTCCCATGACCCAGCTTTCTCCCGTCCATGACCAGCTCTCCTCCCGTCCCATGAACCCAGCTCTCCTCCCGTCCCATGACCCAGCTCTCCCCCTGTCCCATGACCCAGCTCTCCTCCCGTCCCATGACCCAACTCTCCCCTGTCCCATGGACCCAGCTCTCCTCCCGTCCCATGACCAGCTTTCCTCCCGTCCATGACCCAGCTCTCATCCCGTCCCATGACCAGCTCTCCTCCCGTCCCAGACCCAGATCTTCTCCCGTCCCATGACCCAGCTCTCCTCCGTCCCATGACCCAGCTATCCTCCGTCCCATGACCCAGATCTCTCCCGTCCATGACCCAGCTCTCCTCCCGTCCCATGACCAGCTCTCCTCCCGTCCCATGACCACCTCTCTCCGTCCCATGACCAGCTCTCCTCCCGTCCCATGACCCAGATCTCCTCCCTCACCATGACCCAGCTCCCTCCCTCCCATGACCCACTCTCCTCCCGTCCCATGACCCAGATCTCCTCCCGTCACATGACCAAGCTCTCCTCCGTCCCATGACCCAGCTCTCCTCCCGTCCCATGACCCAGCTCTCCTCCGTCCCATGACCCAGATCTCCTCCCGTCACATGACCAAGCTCTCCTCCCAGTCCCATCACCCAGCTCTCCCCCGTCCCATGACCCAGCTTTCCTCCCGTTCCATGACCCAGCTCTCTCTCCCGTCCCATGACCCAGAATCTCATCCCGTCCCATGACCCAGCTTCCTCCGTCCCATGACCCAGCTCTCCTCCCGTCCATGACCCAGCTTCCCCCGTTTCATGACCCAGCTCTCCTCCCGTCCCATGACCCAGATCTCCTCCCGTCCCATGACCCAGCTCTCCTCCGTCCATGACCAGTCTCCTCCCGTCCCATGACCCAGCTCTCCCCCGTCCCATGACCAGCTCTCCTCCCGTCCCATGACCCAGCCTCTCCCCCCGTCCCATGACCCAGCTCTCCTCCCGTCCATGACCAGCTCTCCTCCCGTCCCATGACCCAGCTCTCCCCCGTCCATGACCCAGCTTTCCTCCCGTCCCATGACCCAGCTCTCCCCCCGTCCCATGACCCAGCTCTCCTCCCGTCCCATGACCCAGCTCTCCTCCCGTTTCATGACCCAGCTCTCCTCCCGTCCCATGACCCAGATCTCCTCCCGTCCCATGACCCAGCTCTCCCCCCGTCCCATGACCCAGCTCTCCTCCCGTTCCATGACCCAGCTCTCCCCCCGTCCCATGACCCCGCTCTCCTCCCGTCCCATGACCCAGCTCTCCTCCCGTCCCATGACCCAGCTCTCCCCCTGTCCCATGACCCAGCTCTCCTCCCGTCCCATGACCCAGCTCTCCCCCCGTCCCATGACCCAGCTCTCCTCCCGTCCCATGACCCAGCTCTCCTCCCGTCCCATGACCCAGCTCTCCCCCCGTCCCATGACCCAGCTCTCCTCCCGT
>JACEEZ010019445.1:440000-492500 GCA_016584305.1 Chionoecetes opilio
GTGTGTGTGTGTGTGTGTGTGTGTGTGTGTGTGTGTGTGTGTGTGTGTGTGTGTGTGTGTGTGTGTGTGTGTGTGTGTGTGTGTGTGTGTGTGTGTGTGTGTGTGTGTGTGTGTGTGTGTGTGATTGCACCAGGCGGTATATATATATATTCTATCACCGTTAGAACACTGTGGGGAAACTGACTGGAGGTTGTGCATAAATAAACAAATAGAAGGTGTGTGTGTGTGTCTCTCTCTCTCTCTCTCTCTCTCTCTCTCTCTCTCTCTCTCTCTCTCTCTCTCTCTCTCTCTCTCTCTCTCTCTCTCTCTCTCTCTCTCTCTCTCTCTCGGGAAATGAATCATCTGTGCCCCAAAAGGTTTTCTGTGTTCCGACGATTAACTACACTCCCATCCCTCCCTCCTCCTTCCCTCAATTACCCTCCTCATCTCCCCTCCCTCCCTCCCCCCTCACCCATCCCCTTTACTCTTAAATCAGAACAAATACTCCTCTATTTTACTTACGATTATTACTTAAACGCTTTTCTCTCCGCCCACTTTGTTTTCTTGGCGCCCACTTGAGACTTCTCCTCTGCTATTCCTTTTCTCCTCCTTTTCTTTTCAACACCTAACTTCTTTATCTAATCCTTGAGAAATACTTAATTCATTCATTCACACATCACCTACTTTTCCCAGAACCCTTCGTAATCAGGATGTCACACCTCTTTAGCGATCTAGGTGAGGGCCAACCAAATGGAGTCAAAGTATCGTATTATTTAGTTGAAAAGAAAAATTCGTAGTAAAGTCCAACACTCTCTCTCTCTTCTCACCTTGAAGAAAAGCTGCGAGGAAAGTGACGAGCGAAGGGAAGGTACTTTCTCATTTTTCTTATTTATATTTCAATTCTTTGCTTGGTTCTTGGTTCGTTTTCCTAATATTTCATACAGAGTTAGAATAAATGTGTGGGTGTGGATGCCAGTGTGTGTGTTGAACATAAGAACATAAGAAAATAAGGAAGCTACAAGAGGCCGCGAGGCCTACAAGTGGTAGTTCCTGTCACCTAACACTACCTACATCCACCTTTCATCCCCATCCATGAACCTATCCGGCTCCCCTTTAAAGCTCCCCAATGACTCAGCACTAACTACCTGTCTACTGAGACCATTCCACTCATTCACCACCCTATTTGTGAACCAGCTTTTCCCTATTTCCTTTCTAAATCTACGCTTTTCCAGCTTGAATCCGTTACTTCTTGTTCTACCCTGGTTAAAAGCCGTAAGAACTTTTCCTACCTCTCCTTTATTAAATCCCTTTATCCACTTAAAAACTTCTATCAGATCGCCCCTTACTCTGCGTTTCTCGAGTGAGTGTAATTTTAATAACTTCAATCTCCTCTCATAACTAAAGTTACGCATCCCTTGTATCATTTTGGTCATCCTTCTCTGCACTTTTTCTAACAACACTATATCCATCCTGTAATACGGAGACCAAAACTGAACTGCATAGTCTAGGTGAGGTCTGACTAGAGCCAGATAAGGCTTTAGAATAACTTCCGCACTTCTACTTTTAACACTTCTGGTAATGAATCCTAATACTCTATTAGCTCTATTTCTGGCCTCAATACATTGTTTCCTAGGTCGGAGGTCTGGGCTCACCCTCACTCCAAGATCTTTTTCACCTTCTGATCTTTTCAGCGATACATTGCTTATGGTGTATCTATTACCAGGGTTTTTTCTACCAACATTCATAACGCTACATTTATCAATATTAAATTCCATCTGCCATCTGACTGCCCACTCGTTAAGTTTATCTAAGTCTCCCTGCAATATGTTTACGTCAGACTGTGATCCAATAATCCTACCTAACTTAGTATCATCAGCAAACTTGCTGATATCACTGCTAATCCCACTAACTATCCAAGTCGTTGATGTAAATCAAAAATAGTAATGGGCCCAAAACAGACCCTTGTGGAACTCCACTTGTCACCAGTCCCCATTCAGATTTGGAACCATTAATTGTAACCCTTTGTTGCCTATTACTTAGCCAAGCTCTGATCCAATGAAGAACCTTCCCATTTATACCATGAGCCCTAACCTTATTTAAGTGTCGCTCGTGTGGTACTTTGTCAAATGCCTTACTAAAGTCCAGATATATTATATCATAATCCTTATCATTATCTGCCGTCTCATAAACTTTCCTTTAAAAACTCAATAAATTGGTGAGACATGACCTACCATGTTGGTGTGTGTGTTGGTGTGGGTGTAAGTAAGTAAGTAAGTTTTTATTTCCATAGCAATTATATACATATATACATAACAATTTAAATAAATTTTGGAATGAATCTGTCGAGCCAAGGCTCCTTGACAGATATATTTCTATAAAAAAAAAATACAATTTAGCTGAGGAGCATCAAATATACATTATAGTATACATCAGTATACAAGAGAGAGAAAAACAGATTTATGAACTTTGACACTATCTACATTATTTATTGAGTGGTATTTCTACAAATTTTGTTGCGTGAATAGATACTTTTTTATTTTTTATTTAAATTGAGGAATACTACCCGAATTACACAGAGTTTTCAAGTCAGTTGGTAAAGTATTCCATAATTGAGGACCAAAATAAAAGATGCTGTTCCTGAAGAGAGTTGTTCGATATGGCGGACAAACTAAATTAACATTATTATTTCTAGTGCTGTGAATGGTTTCTTGTAAGTTAAAAATGGAAGTTCCCTTGCTATTTGTAATACTTTTAAAAATGTATTGTAGAAGAAAGCATTTATGGATAGAGTAAACATTTAGAAGCTTGTGTTCTGACAATATATTGGCTGTAGAATCAAATTTACCTAAATGAAATATACATCTCAAAATTTTGTTTTGTGCTATTTTTAATTTGCTAATGAAGGAGGGCCAAGTACATGCCCATACTGACACACAATATATAAGGTGAGGGTAATACAACGTGTAGTATATACTGATCATAGCTTCGATTGTGAGGTGATTACGTACCTTATATAATATGCCACACATTCGGGATAGTTTGGAATATACATAATTTATCTGCAAGCTCCAATTCAAATTTTCATCTATATGGACCCCAAGGAATTTTGTATGAGTTACACTTTTAATAATTTCACCCTCTAAGAACAGTGGAGGGAGATGATTGTTTAAGGAACGATTTTGAAAGAGGATATAGTTAGTTTTGGAAGTATTAAGTTTTAATTTGTTAGTTTTTATCCATTGATTTATTAATTCTAGTTCTATAGTTAAACTTCTGTGTAAATTTAGTATATCCTTATCCGCTAATAGCAAGTTGGTATCATCAGCATATATAGTATATTTGAACTTGGAACTAGCATTTGCAATATCATTTATGTAAACAAGAAAAAGTAATGGTCCTAGAATAGATCCTTGTGGTACTCCTGTGGTTATAGTTTTTGAATAATAATAATTACCATTACAATACACTGACTGTGACCTATTGCTTAAATAGCTGTCAAAAAGTTGCAGTGGTACACCTCTAATGCCATTATGTTCAAGTTTATCCCGCAATATACGATGGTTTAAAGAGTCAAAGGCCTTTGATAAGTCGAGAAATAGCCCGACTACATGATGTTTTTTTTCCAAGTACTTGTAGACACTATTTGTGAATTGTATTATTCCTGACTCTGTTGAATGGTATGCCCGAAAACCATGTTGGTATTTAGAAAGTAATTGATTATTTTCTAAGTAATTAATCAAACGGGTTGCAATGACTTTTTCGAATATTTTGCTGAAAGCTGGTAGTATGGAAATGGGGCGATAATTGTTAATGTCATTATTACTGCCCGATTTGTATATTGGAATCACTTTGGCCTTTTTTAGTCTGTCGGGGAAAATTTCTGTTCTTAATGAGAGGTTGATTATGTGAGTCAGTGGGGTTGACAATAAAGTTGATGTGTTTTAATATTCTTGGTGACACATCGTCAATTCCGGGTGTGCTAGTTTTAAGGGCTTGTAGATATCTTTCAGTTTCAGTGGGGCTTAAAGGAGGTAAATACATAGAATACGCAGGAGAATTGATTAAGTAATCAAGGTGATTTTCATCAAGTATATTTTGGTTCTGTGGGTGTGGGTGTGGGTGTGGGTGTGGGTGTGGATGTCAGTGTAGGTGTGGGTGTGGGTGTGGATGTCAGTGTAGGTGTGGGTGTGGGTGTGGATGTCAGTGTAGGTGTGGGTGTGGGTGTGGATGTCAGTGTAGGTGTGGGTGTGGGTGTGGATGTCAGTGTAGGTGTGGGTGTGGGTGTGGATGTCACTGTGGGTGTGGGTGTGGGTGTGGATGTCACTGTGGGTGTGGGTGTGGGTGTGGATGTCAGTGTAGGTGTGGGTGTGGGTGTGGATGTCACTGTGGGTGTGGGTGTGGGTGTGGGTGTGGATGTCAGTGTAGGTGTGGGTGTGGGTGTGGATGTCAGTGTAGGTGTGGGTGTGGGTGTGGATGTCAGTGTAGGTGTGGGTGTGGATGTCAGTGTAGGTGTGGGTGTGGATGTCAGTGTAGGTGTGGGTGTGGATGTCAGTGTAGGTGTGGGTGTGGGTGTGGATGTCAGTGTAGGTGTGGGTGTGGGTGTGGATGTCACTGTGGGTGTTAGAGAAGTAATGGACTCAAGAAAATATAATACACAACAAAAAGTCAGTGTCAAAAAATAATAATTGCATTGTTGGAGTGCTCTCTCTCTCTCTCTCTCTCTCTCTCTCTCTCTCTCTCTCTCTCTCTCTCTCTCTCTCTCTCTCTCTCTCTCTCTCTCTCTCTCTCTCTCTCTCTCTCTCTCTCTCTCTCTCTCTCTCTCTCTCTTGTTTAAAGCTTTACAAGGATATTTTTACAGTATCACTTTGCATTCTCTTTTTGCCGCAGCTGTGGAATTCATTGACTTGATCGCCGCCTCATAACTTGCCGCAACACACAACAAGGCAAAGAAATATAGATGACAACCAAAAACCAAAGAAGCCTCATTGTTATTGTGCTATTATTGCCTCATAAATAGTAAACTTGAATTACACAACAGAACAAAGAGAATCGTAAGTCTTTTATTTTTAAGCTTCAATGACTTCACTTTAAAGGTACAAAAATGTCATCAGTGTTGCTTCTGCTTCAACGATGATCATGAAATAATAATGACACATTGCAATTTCGACTTATCAAGACTTGTATTTCATGGTCTCAGCCGCCAGATGTCCATAGTTACCCAGGGAGCCAAACCCGATATTTTCCAAAATTCGTCCCGGTGTGCTGTAAAAGGTTGGCTTATGCAAATAAACATCTACAGGTGTCTAGGAACATGTTTTAGAGGGCCAACCCCGGGAAAAAGCTGCTGGAAAATTTTGGGAGGTCAAAAACTAATATAACCCCATAGGTTCGAAAATCGTAGCTTTTGTCCCTATACACTTTATCTACTCACGTTTTCAATGCAAAAGATTGCTCTTAATTCTGTTTTAACTACAAACTAATGTAGATTATTGGTATATTTGGTATTTAGTTACTTAGGTTTTGACAAATAACCATATAATTAGAAATCAATTTTTTTAATTCTAGTTTACGTAGTCAAATAAACATCTGAAGTAAACATTACATTTCGATATAATGATTATCTGTGACAGTTATGCTTATGAGAAAAGCAACAGAAAATAATGGTTGTAGAACACTTAATAAATCTCATTAAAATAATGGCAGAATAATTATAATACTGTCACATGGAATAGATCATGTACATAAACTGTCAATATCAGAGTCACTGCTGTCTGCATCCAGTGTAACAATGCACTTTATACGACTACATTTTCTTTCTGATCCCTGGCAACGGCAACCAATGTAGCAAGGAATGCCTTTTTTGCTGCAGGAACAGTTTCTGTGCAGCCTTTCAGACAGCCACACGAGATATTCTTGGACATTTGATCTGGCCATGCTAGTAATGTGGATGGAACTGGCAAAAGCTTGTTTTCTACTAGTGACCAGCCAAAATTAGTAAATGGTTCCAAATTTGGTTGTGGGATATGATATGATATGATCCTAATGTCTGGTCAATTACTGAGACTCTCTTACCAAACCTCTGTTGCAGTTTCCCTTTCAGTCTTGTAGAATGATAAGTGGATGCTGTTTTGACACCAGCATCACGAAGCATTTCTCTGTATCTATTTCCTAGTGTTTGAATTAGAAATCCACACTTCTCGAACAATGGAACCTCCACTCCAGTTCCTCTATCAGACGGTCAAAAGCCAAGTCATACATTGTCTGATTAGGTGATCTACCTTTACTGATCCGTGTAGCTCTAAAAGCGTTCATGCATGGTTTGTGGCAGCAAATATCATTTGCTACCATGTCATGCCCTCGGCCAATCAGTCTGTAAAGGATATCTTGCCTGCCCAACTGTTTGGCCTTGTCATGTATTGCTTGCTGGCTTAGTTTGGTTGATACCTTGCTGGTTGGTTTCTTTCCCTGGTGCCATGTTTTATTGCATATGACAGTTGTTTTTTGCATCAAATGCTGGAGCATATTTCCTAATTTTGATTGGTGATTCCAGTGATGATGCGCTGCTTGAAGATTGGCCAGCACTGCAGGTGGGAGCTGGTTCATCTCCAAGACGTTTTTTCTTAGCTAAGGTGTAACTCTTTTTGAGGGTATACCAGTTCCGACACTTTTTATGCCACTTAGGAGATTTGTCTGTGGTGCATGCTTCATTTCTTACTTCATCTTTAAGCATTGAGTACGTTTTATCTTGCCGAGCATTCATAGCATCAAGGAACTTTGGTACAGATGTAGTCTGAATGTTCATCAGTTCTACCTCAGACGAGTCTTGGCATATGACACACCTAGAGTGTCATACTCTCTCTCATCTTTTTTGGCGGGTTGAGAGACACCGTTCCTGCTGCTCCTCTTTTCACTTATTTGCTCATCTTGTTTTTCAGAAGCCTGTAACAAATAAAATAAAAACACACATTACTACCCACCACCACTATAGTACAAAACAAAAGATATAGAAAAACAGATAAAAACAAGGGGGGGGGGGCACTCAGTAGAACGCATACCTCCGCCCGAATATTTAATCAAATATACGTATATATATATACGTATATATATGCACTCAGTATGAGCGCATACCTCCGGCCGAATATTTCATCAATTGGTTGCCATGGCAATAGTTGTCAGTAGATTTCATCCAAAATTAAATCAGTTCTCCCTTATACCAAATAGACTTGATATACCGAGTTTGGTCCAAATCGATTGGTAACTTTTTGAAAAATCCTGTACACTAACAAACAGACAGACAGACAGACAGATCGGGGTGAAAACATAACCCCTCCAACTTCGTTGGCGGAGGTAATGAATGCCAGACCCAACAACTACATTTTCTTCATCTGTTCCAGTGAACGTTCAGTGTTAAATAGAAAAGGACCAAAATGATAAAGGATTTGTTTTTCATCATTAACTCAATAGCCTTACCATTCAACTCACATGCAGTCATGCACCATCGAAAACAATAAGAGACACCACTATTGCTTCAGTTGTTTTCCCTCCTTTGCTCGGCATAGAAACCTGTAAGAAATAAAAAAGCGCATGCTGTAACTACCCGCCACCACTATAGCACAAAACAGAAGTCATAGGAAACAGAAAATAACGAATGCCAAATCAACAACTACATTTTCATCTTCTGTTCCAATGCTTAGCATAAAATAATCATAATTACACTGAAATAGAAGTTTTTTCAGCGTAAGCTCAATGCATTGACCACGAAGCTCACATGCACACCTAGAAACACTGAAAAATACTAGAAATACATGCTCTGAATCATCATTGCAGAGAACATCACTACTAATGTCCGAGTTAGCGCCGGTGTGGCTGGAGTTCTCGATTTTTTTGTTTTGGGGCTGTTAAAAATTTCCACCAACTTTTTCAGAAGGTTGGCCCTCTAGATCACGATCCTAGGTATATGTAGATTGTTTTTTTGTAGGCCAACCTTTTACAGCACGCCGGGACCGATTTTTCACTTGGCTCCCTGGGTAAGTGTCGTCTCTCAGAAATGTGGAGAAGGTGCTTTAGAGTAATCAGTTTTGCATTTTTATTCTTATTGTTTATCAGTTGATGCTGTACTTCAATGAAGTTTATATTTTCCAATGTATATGAGAATATGCATAGTCTAATATTAATAAAAGAATTTCATCGTTGAGTGAAAACTACAAAATTTAGAAGGACATTTACCAAATACCAATACCTTTTACACATGTTAAAACAGTCAGTTCATACAGAAATGCCAAATGCATACACCAAGAAACTATATATTAAGCCAAATCATGTAAGGAAAACACATGTCAGTGTCTGTAACTATTGAAATAATGGCATACATTATGACATGGTGGCATCCTTAAGCAGAAGCCTGTCACGCTGCCAGGCGCATGATTATATCATTTTAATCTGTGAGCGCGGGCCGTCAACAATACGAGTACGATGACTGTGTTTGTGTGTGCTGTGACAGACTGCAACCCTGATTCAAGAAAAGAAGTATAAAAACATTCATGTATGGCTGAAGTTAAAGGCTGGGTAATATTTCCTTCAGCTAAGAAAGAACCAAAACGAAGAAAGCTGGGAAAATAGATGTAGACCATGGAAGTTATAATAGGAGGAGACGGCACGCCGCGCATTTCCTGTGTTATCGGGTAAAGCCGCCCGCCCCGCCCCAATGCGGGGAGATTGACTCAAAACTGCGATTTCACGCGTCGACTCATTGCACGTTCAGGCTTTCTATCTAATTAATACACAAAAATAAATTGAAAATATGACTGCCTAGGTATAGTTAACATCTAGACATTCTTTACTGACAATATATATCATAGCATAACAATCCCATCGCGGCATTATTCAAGGAAGTAACACGGTCTTGTTTTGTAAACCGCACAAATATGCACTGGTTTTCTTGAAAAAGTCAGAAAATTTTGCATTATTTCCTAATTAAAGTACATTTCAAACGTATAAGGATCAATACTATGCATATTAAACATAAAAAAAAATACTTCACATAGGGTAAAGTGTCCTTCAAAGTGGTTGCTAATATAACCAGTCAGATAGGATGGCGAGTCACCTCCGCGAGGCAAGCCGCCTCCTTTCTTATAACCTACCTGATGTAGACGGGGTGGAGGATGGAAGGGACTCGCAGTTATCGTATTGATCATTTAATTAAAAGATTATATATATATTACCCAACATACAGATAAACCCTCTAACTGAGCAGCTTCACACCACTGGATTACAGGCAGTGGATGCCGATCCTCCTATTGACGAAACGCACCCTCTCTTGACGAAGTCAGAGAGGCTGTAGCTAAGTTGAGGGGTGGAAAGGCAGCAGGTGTTTGTAATATCAGTGCGGAGCTCCTCAAAGCTGGGGGTGAGGCCATGATCCGCGGGTTGCATGCTGTCCTGACTGCCGTGTGGCAATCAGGTACCATTCCTCCTGACTGGAAAAGGGGGCTGGTCGTCCCTATCTGGAAAGGGAAAGAGGACCGTCAGGACTGCAACAATTACCGCGGTATTACACTGCTCAGCGTGCCAGGCAAGGTGCTTGCCCATCTATTGCTAACACGGATCCGCAGTCATCTGCTGAAGCATCAGAGACCTCAGCAGTCTGGGTTCACGCCTGGTAAGTCAACAACGGACCGTATCCTAGCGCTTCGTGTCCTGGTGGAAACGCCGACGTGAGTTTCGACAGGGGATGCTTGCAGCCTATGTTGATCTCAAAAAGGCGTTTGACTCAGTGCAACGTGAGTCACTTTGGGATCTTCTGCGACTTCGCGGAATTCCTGCAAGGACTATTGGTTTGATAACCGGTCTGTATTCTGGGACTGAGAGTGCTGTGAAGTGTGGGGCAGGTGTATCCAGCTTCTTTCCTGTTAATACAGGAGTGAGGCAAGGGTGCATTCTTGCCCCATCACTTTTCAACGCTTGTATGGACTGGGTATTGGACAAGGCTGTAGATCAAAGTGATTGTGGAGCATCCGTCGGCAACACCAAGATCACTGATCTTGTTTTTGCCAATGATGCAGTAATCTTTGCTGAGTCGCTGGAGGTCCTGGTGATGACTCTCGAGGCGCTGCACGAGGAGGCAAAGCCGTTGGGACTTGAGGTCTCCTGGCTTAAGACCAAGGTCCAGGTGTTTGGAGATTTACTAGATGAAGCAGTACAGTCTGTTCATGCGTGCGGCGAGGACATTGAGATCTTGGAAAGTCTTACATACCTTGGTAGCGCAGTCCATAATGAAGGCGGGTCACGCCAAGAAGTCTTACGGCGGATTGGCATAGCCCACGGTGCTATGGACTAGCTCAGCGGGAGTATTTGGCGTTGTCGGTACCTGTGCAGGAGGACAAAGATCCGGATCTTCAAGTCGCTTGTGATCCCTGTCTTACTATATGGTTGTGAGACATGGACACTAAATAGTGACTTGAAGAGACGAATCAATGGCTTTGGTAATAAATGTCTTCGCAGAATCATGGGGTATCGCTGGGATGATTACGTGTCAAATCAGCGATTGCACCGTGAGACTGAATCGAGGCCTATTACCTGCATAGTCCGTCAACGCCAACTTCGGCTATATGGGTATGTGGCACGCTACCCTGAAACCGATCCTTCCCATCGGGTTGCATCTGTAAGAGACAATCCGGCGTGGAGGAGGCCAAGAGGGCGCCCACAAGGCTCGTTGCTGAGGCAAGTTGATGTTCCTTGTCGAGAGCTGCTTGGTATAGGAAAGGAGCTTGCATGGAGACTCGCGCGTGGTGACCCCCGGGAGTGGCGTCGTAGGGTTGGCGAGGCGACGCGCCCCCTGGCGTATGCCCCCAATGATTGATTGAACATACAGATAAAGAAAGAGAAAAATACACTGGTCAAAAGTATATAGAAAAATATTCAATTATTGAGAGATTTAAAGTTGTCCACATTTTTTTCTAGCCGGAGAACAGCTCTAAGGACACTGGCGGCTGAGACCATGAAATACAAGTCGTGATAAGTCGAATTACTGTTACTTCTTCTACTACTACTACTCCTACTTTTAATACTACTACTAAAACTTACTGCTACAAAAACCTACAACTATTTCTACTACTATTATTATCACTACTACTACTACTAACACACACACACACACACACACACACACACACACACACACACACACACACACACACACACACACACACACACACACACACACACACACACACACACACACACACACACACACACACACACACACACACACACACACACACACACACACACACACACACACACACACAACACACACACACACACACACACACACACACACACACACACACACACACACACACACACACACACACACACACACACACACACACACAACACACACACACACACACACACACACACACACACACACACACACACACACACACACACACACACACACACACACACACACACACACACACACACACACACACACACACACACACACACACACACACACACACACACACACACACCACACACACACACACACACACACACACACACACACACACACACACACACACACACACACACACACACACACACACACACCACACACACACACAACACACCCACACACACACCACACACACACACACACACACACACACACACACACACACACACACACACTCTTTGCCTCTGCAGACTTTACTCTTCACTTCAGGGGGAAAATACACCAAAAGACACATTTCCTTCAGACTTTGAGTAGAGGAGACGAGGCTAGCGCAGAGCCTCCAGGTTATTGGGTTGCGTTATCGGGGCGAGCAGGTGTTGGGTTAGAGTGGCAGAGCGCCCATTCCTTACCACTGACGAACCTTACTGCTGTTACCATCTCTCTGACATTCCCTATCACTGACGAACCTTCCTGCTGTTACCACCTCTCTGACATTCTCTATCACTGACGAACGAACCTTCCTGCTGTTACCACCTCTCTGACATTCTCTATCACTGACGAACCTTCCTGCTGTTACCACCTCTCTGACATTCTCTATCACTGACGAACCTTCCTGCTGTTACCACCTCTCTGACATTCTCTATCACTGACGAACCTTCCTGCTGTTACCACCTCTCTGACATACACACACCGATACATGCTTGCAGAAACAGGAACGCAGTAATGCAAGGCTTGATGGCTCAGGTAATGGCGTTGATTATATGTTATGAACCTTTGTCAATGAATTACATACGTGTTTATTACTGCGTTGTTCAGTTGGCCAATGTGAAATCTTTGTGAAGGAGAATAAATGTACCTATGCAAGAAAAGTATTTTGTAGATTCATTTCTATAAAACATCTTGTGTGAGTCTATGTGTTATATGATATTTGCATGGAGGATAAGTGAAATAGTCGTAATATATCGTACAGTCACCTTTCTTTTTGATGTGTGTGTGTGTGTGTGTGTGTGTGTGTGTGTGTGTGTGTGTGTGTGTGTGTGTGTGTGTGTGTGTGTGTGTGTGTGTGTGTGTGTGTGTGTGTGTGTGTGTGTGTGTGTGTGTGTGTGTGTGTGTGTGTTCGAACACGTACATGCATATGCCCGAAGCACCCAACAAACACTGTGCCAAGAAAATATAGATTGAAAACAAACATCCTTAGCATATATTGTCTTCAATCAAACAGGTAACCCGAACACTAATTCTGTAACACATCTTGATAGAGACTATTTATGAATTCTATAATAGATACGTACCCAGGCAGCACCGGCTCGCCGTATAGGGCCTCCTCCCTGATTCCTCCATCTAGTACTGGTTCTCGCGATTACCGTATTATCGTCCCGACACAAACCAGGAACTCTCGTCCGGTAACGGATAGGTTTGGTAACCGTTAGGATATGTTACGGTCAGGTCAGGTTAGGTTAGGAATACAGTAACACGGGTAAAAGCTTATTAGATATACATTATGAGTCGTAGAAAATAGGAACAGTCGACAACGTGAAAAATTGGAACTCTCGCCAACGGGGACGAGAGATCCGTTAGACCAGGGTTGGGGAACGTCCGGCCCGCGGGCCGTATAAGGCCCGCAAAACCATTTGGTCGAGGACCCGTTAAGGGCCACGGGACGAGACTCGAACTCCATATAATCAGGAGCTACTTTTGTTCATACCAACATAATCGTTATAAGGCTGCATCAATACTTATATCGTAATTTTTAAGGACAAGCACGTCCATTACGGGACGGATAGGACACATAGATGACGGGACAGACACGTATGATTCACGAATGGTTCTCGTCGGCTAAAAAAAGCAGGCAGATTTTTAAGTTGATAGTTTTGTATGGCCCGCGAATGATGTCATGAATATCCAAATGGCCCTTGGTAGTAAAATGGTTCCCCACCCCTGCGTTAGACGAAAGAACCTCAAACCCTCCCTGCTGGTTGTTGTGAGGAGACCCTCGTTCACGGGGTGACTCTCCTATCAGACCTGCATCCCACGACAACTCAAGGTATCAAGCGGTCGTAATTGCTTCGGATTAGTCTACATTGCAACAAACAGAGCTGGACTACGAGCTTCTATTTCCTCACCCCGTGGTTCAGAGGGCCACTACCTCCCCCTTGATCACGCCCTCTCCCCGGTTGGTGTGCAAGGCTCTCTCAAGGCCCCGTGGTTCAGAGGGCCACTACCTCCCACTTGACTACGCCCTCTCTCCTGTTGGTGTGCAAGGCTCCCTCAAGGCTCAACACACCACCGAGCCACGAGTAAACCTTAGTGAACATTGAGGAAAGCACATCAATTCTGGGCCTCATTCTCTGCCTCCTTTCATCAAGGCTGTCATTCTGGCTGCCTTTGTTCCGTCTTTGTATGGAGCAATTGAACAGTTTTATGAAACTCGTGAATAAATCAACACAGCTGTACGTGGCCTGGCTTTCATTGGATTCATTTATTATTCATCGTGACTGTATCGGTTACTTTCGAGTACTGCCCTCGTGTTCCATTATTGAATAACACATGAGTCAACTGAAACAAAGAGAGTTACTTAAATAGAATCATATTAGACTAGAGCAGTGGTTCTCAAACTATGGGTTGCGACCCAAAGTTGGGTCGCGAGATAAATTATAATGGGTCGCAGGCACATAGAAAAATGGCTAATGTTTTCAATGTATTTTATCTACTTTACTGAAATTGAAAATATCCTTTTTACACTGCCAGGCGCCTGTTTCACACCCTCGCCAGTGATGCCACTCCTATGTTTTTCCACATATATCTGTGTTTTTCTGCCTCGGCTTAGCTGTCTACTGTTCGGTTTTTTTCAACAAACAACCATTAACTTATGGGTTTTTTTTGCTCAAATGTTAAAACATATATTACAATATTTTCCATTTTATTGATGTTCATTTCTTGGCATTCCAGTCAGAAATTACTTATGTACCTAATGCTCGTTCATCCTCTCCCTACATCCTCCATCTCCCTGGGCCCTACCTAGCGGTGTCTCTGACAGGAAACGATTCCTGTACAACACGCGTATGTTGAACTGGTCACTGGTGGGTGGTGGGCTCAGACCCATTAGCGGTGACCGTTTTCTAGTTCCACCAACCGCTGGCGAGGGAGGTTGTGCCTGTTGCCAGTGTGCCATTAGCAGCCATTTGTGTGAATAGTAAATAATAAAAATATATTTGAATAATAAAAAAGGATATTTTCAATTTCAGTAAAGTAGATAAAATACATGGAAAACATTAGCCATTTTTCTATGTGCCTGCGACCCATTATAATTTGATGTTATACACTGATGCTGATAGATCCATTCTTGGGTGCATCGTGAGATGTTTGTTGCTGAGACACCGTGGCGTGATTAGGGCGACGTCAAAAATGGGAAAAGGAGGTTGGAGTTGGCAAACAGATTAGAGTTAAGAAGAATAGAACCTGGGCACAGAGCAACGCCGGGTAAACACACGCAGGACACACGCTGTAGGCTGCCTAATACTTCACTACTGATGAAGGTGAGGGTTGTGATTGGTGGAGAGACAACCAATAGGAATAACAAAAAAGATAATGAAGCCCTATGATTGGGTACCAGAAAGCAAAAGGATAACAAAATATGATAACTACCTTATAATAATACCTACCTTATATTAATTAGGTATAAAGTACCTAATACTACATACTAATACAGCGTTCATAATATATATATATATATATATATATATATATATATATATATATATATATATATATAATATATATATATATATTTATATATATATCCTAAAATGAGAGATATTGAAAATAGCAAAAGTATCAGTTTGAGAGAGAGAGGAGAGAGAGAGAGAGAGAGAGAGAGAGAGAGAGAGAGAGAGAGAGAGAGAGAGAGAGAGAGACGAGGGAGAGAGCGAGAGCGGAGAGCAGAGAGCGAGAGCGAGAGCGGAGAGCCAGAGAGCCAGAGAGCGAGAGAGCGAGAGAGCCAGAGAGCCAGAGGCCAGAGAGCCAGAGAGCGAAGAGCAGGAGCGAGAGAGCGAGAGGAGAGGAGAGAGAAAGAGAGAGCAGAGAGAGCAGAGAGAGAGGAGAGAGAGAGAGAGAGAGAGAGAGAGAGAGAGAGAGAGAGAGAGAGAGAGAGAGGAGAGAGAGCGACGAGAGAGAGAGGAGAGAGAGAGAGGAGAGAGAGAGAGAGAGAGAGGAGCGAGAGAGGGAAGAGAGAGAGAGAGGAGTAGCATGAGAGAGAGAGAGTCGGAGAAAGAGAGAGAGATTGTAGACGAGAGAGAGAGAAGAGACGAGAGGATAGTAGAGAGAAAGAGTAGATTTAGAGAGAGAGAGAAGATAGAGAGAAGAGACGAGTAGAGAGAAGAGAGAGAGGAAGAGAGAGAGAAGAGAGAGAGATAGTAGAGAAGGAGAGTAGAGAGAGAGTCAAGAGGAGCTTGAAGAGAGGAGCGAGATAGAGTAGAGAGAGAGAGGAGAGAAGAGGAGAGAGAGAGAGAGAGAGAGTAGTAGGAGTTAGAGGAGAGCAGAACATAGCCTCGTTTACGCCGCGGAGTCCTCCTGGTATCTGTTTTCTATGTAAGGAGAGTTCGGAGAAGTTTCTTCACTGCTTTTACCAGTTACAAGACTTAATGATTCACGCTGGAAGCGTAGTTTAGAGGACATAGGAAACCTGGTTTCACAATAGGGTGTGAATGAATGGAATGGCTCAGTACAGGTATTATCGGGGTCATTAGGCCTTTAAGAGGGGCTGGATAGTTCTGGGTGCGGTGAGGTGGATGAGGTAGCTGTAGGTCGTAACTACCACGTGTGCCTCGCGGCCTCTTGTACTCCTTATTTTCTTGTTCTGTGTTCTATGTATTCCTCCCTCCTTAGTTTCTTCCTTTCATTACTGCCTCCTTCTTCTTCCTATTATCCTCCTCCTTCGTCCTTCCTCCTCCTTCTCCTCCTCTTCTCCTCCTCCTCCTCCTCCTCCTCCTCCCTTCCTCCTCTTTTCCTCCTCCTCTACTTCTTCCCTTTTCCCTCCCTTATCTGCCTTTCCTGCCTTCCTTCTTCAACCCCTCCCCCTCCTCCTTCTTCTCCTCCTCTTCCTCCTTCTCTCTCCTCCTCCTCCTCCTCCTTCTCTTCTCCTCCTCCTCCCCTCCTCCTCCTCCTCCTCCTCCTCCTCCCCTTCCCTCCTCCTCCTCCTCCTCCTCCTCCTCCTCCTCCTCCTCCTCCTCCTCCCTTATCTGCCCTTTGTTCTCAGATAAACTCAAGAGCGCCCTTTATTACCCTCCCTTTATCATGCCATTAGTCTGAAGCCCCTTTCACACATTCTAGAGTAGCAAGCCGAGCCGAGTAGCGCCGAACCCCAAATCGGCGTCTACTCGTGGAGAAAAGGCGACACTGACACCCGACACTGTTTTATCGGTCATTTCTCGTGTACCCAATCACGAATTAGTACGCGTTGGTACGACTTTGCTAAGAGTTTATACGCATAGTTACGAGTGTCGCTAAGAGTTGCTATGAGTCGTTTACGAGCTGCTACAACATTGCAAGAGTTTGCTACGAGTTTGTACGACCCGGTGGCTTGACCTGACTGATCTGGGAGGGAAATCTTTATCTCGTGTGAGATACAGGTTCATCTGTACCTCACCCCGGGAGGCGGATACGTCACAAACCCCCGGCTAACACCCGGTACCCATTCACTACTGGGTGGACAGTGGGTGGTGGGTATTTTTAAGGAGACCGCCCATGTTTCTCCACTCCGCCCGTGGATCCAACCCGGGACTTCGCAGTTGTGAACCGAGAGTGCGAACCACTACACTACGGAGCACCCGTCACTACGAATTAGTCACTACGTCACTACTTGAGTCACTACGAATAGGCAATTGAGTCGCTACGATAAATAACGAGTCGCTACGACTTAATACTAGTAGTTATGACCCGGCTACGCATCCGCTACGCATCCAAAAGTCGTGACGTTGCGCAACCAGATTTTGAACATGTCCAAAATTTCCAGCCCCTCGCACCACCCTCGCCCCACCCTCGCATACCCAAGACACCTCGCGACCCTGCCACGACTCTCACTACTTTATACGACTTGATGGCGACTATCCACGAGTACCTACGAGTGAGCCCACTTGTTTTCGCGAGTAAGTCGCCCCAATTCGGCGCGCTACTCTAGAATGTGTGAAAGGGGCTTAAGGCAATGGTTCTCAAACTATGGGTCGCAGGCATATAGAAAAATGGCTAATTTTTTCAATGTATTTTATCTACTTTACTGAAATTGAAAATATCCTTTTTACACTGCCAGGCGCCTGTTTCACACCCTCGCCAGTGATGCCACTCCTATGTTTTTCCACATATATCTGTGTTTTTCTGCCTCGGCTTGGCTGTCTACTGTTCGGTTTTGTTCAACAAACAACCATTAACTTATGGGGTTTTTTTGCTCAAATGTTAAAACATATATTACAATATTTTCCTTTTTATTGATGTTCATTTCTTGGCATTCCAGTCAGAAATTACTTATGTACCTAATGCTCGTTCATCCTCTCCCTACATCCTCCCTCTCCCTGGGCCCTACCTAGCGGTGTCTCTGACAGGAAACGATTCCTGTACAACACGCGTATGTTGAACTGGTGGGTGGTGGGCCCAGGCCCCTTAGCGGTGTCCGTTTTCTAGTTCCACCAAAGACACTCTACAACAAGATACCTCACTCACGGTCCCTCCAATGCAACTTCTGTTATCCGCCGACGGTGGCGCCGCCGTGCGGCAGGTGTTAAACCAGTCTGCTGGCCCATTCACTTGCTGCATATGACCAAAGAATATTCACTTAAACTCTTCGCCCTTTAAAACTTTGCGAGTCAACTTTTAACATGAAACATATGAATAGAAGCGCAATTTTATTAGCTTTCCATTGATATATTTAGTTTTCTGATAAATGAATTACCACTATGAATACATTAGCGTTAACTAAATAAATAACATCATCAATCGGGTAATTTTCCCGATTGATGATGTTATTTATTCACTTATATATTTCGTTTTCTGATAAATGAATTAGCACCATGCATAAATTAGCGTTAACTAAATAATTAACATCATCAATCGGGAAAATTACCCGATTGATGATTTTATTTATTTATTTAACGCAAATATATGCATGGTTGTAATTCATTTATCAGAAAACGAAATATATCAAAGGAAAGCTAATAAAATTGCGCTACTATTGATATGTTTCATGTTAAAAGTTGACATGCAAAGTTTTAAATGGCGAAGAGTTGAAGTGAATATTAAGTTCATACATATTTCTTCAGTCTCGTAATGACATTTCTTTAGCGTGCTTTACTGTTTTTTATTTGATAATATTATAGAACAAACATTTACGAAGATAACAGAATATCATATATACTGATAAACCATAGTCTATATGATAGTCATATGCAGCAAGTGAATGGGCCAGCAGACTGGTTAACTCCTTCCGCAAGACAGAGGTCGATTTCACGCGCACCACAGGGCACCCCAGAGTGAGGTATCTTGTTGTAGAGTGTCTTTGGTTCCACCTACCGCTGGCGAGGGAGGTTGTGCCTGTTGCCAGTGTGCCATTAGCAGCCATTTGTGTGAATAGAGCCGGTGTGTGTGCAGGCAGGTAGATTTTTTTTCTTCTAAAATATATATAACATATACCTGTAATAACAACACAGAAAAGGGTAACAAGATAAGTAGGACAGTGTTAGGTAGAGGAAGGGGAGATAGCGGGTGGTATGTGTGTTTCAGTCAGACAGTTAGTCAGTTAGCCAACCAGCCAGGCAGCCAGCCAGTTAGTCAGTTAGTCAGTGATTTTGTGTATTTAGTTTTTTGTCAAGTTTCCATTATGTGCGTGCGTGCGTGCGTGCGTGCGTGCGTGCGTGCGTGCGTGCGTGCGTGCGTGCGTGCGTGCGTGCGTGCGTGCGTGCGTGCGTGCGTGCGTGCGTGCGTGCGTGCGTGCGTGCGTGCGTGCGTGCGTGGTGTGTGTGTGTGTGTGTGTGTGTGTTTGATGGTATTTAGTACGGCACTATATAATAATATATGTTAAGCTTATACTGTTAATTTTATGTATTTTCAAATATGATTTTTTGACCCTGTCTAGTGGGATTTTCAAGTAGCTATCTTGTTTTTTTTCATAATTACTGGAAGTGACAACACTAATCCCCACTGCCTCAGTTAGCAGTGGGAATCATTGCACTTTATGAATACGTGTTTGCTGTTTATACTTTCCTGTTGTATTTTTTATATTCAGTTGTATTCGCTTCAGCAATGCTAAACAAGGGGCTCGTTTGCTGGATGCTGAATTTTTGAATTTGCATCATACAAGGTTTCATGGAAAATTTCAAAGAAAAAAGCACCCCACACTATTGGAGAAGATCTCGTCAAGCCTGCAGCCATTGACATGGTAAAAACAGTGTGTGGAGAAAACGTGGCAAGAAAACAGGAAATTATCCCATTGTCAAATGTCACGGTACACAGGAGAATCGTGGACCTGTCACTTGATATCAAACAGCAAGTGACTCATTAGCATCAAGGCCAAAGGAACTTACAAAAAGCTTACAGCTAGATGACTCAACAGATGTAAGTGATAACACCCAACTGTTGGTTTATGTGAGGTACGAAGGGCCAACAGATCTAGAAGAGGCGTTCATCTTTTGTCATGCACTGCCAACAACCACTACAGGAGAAGATGTTTTTCAAATGGTTGACCAGTTCTTGAAAGAGGAAAAACTTTCATGGCTAGACTGCTTCAGCATTTGTTCTGACGGCGTACCAGCGATGCTTGGAGTGTGAAAAGGCTTCACAGCACGTGTTAATCCCAAGGTGAATGTTTTTCATTGCCTGCTGCATCGTGAAAATCTGTCGACACTTGTTACCTGGACTGAATGAAGTAATGAATGAAGCAGTTCAAATTGTCAACTACATCAAAGCTAGTGTATTGAATACTCCGTTGTTCGTGCAATTATGTGTCGATTTCGACTCGGAACCACAAACATCTTCTATTCCACTCAAACATCAGGTGCCTTTCAGTAGGAAAAGTAGTACGACGACTAGTATATCTTCGGGACGAGTTGGAAATTTTCCTGGCTGAAAATAAATGTGGTTTAGTGAGCAAACTGTTGAACCAGATATGGCTCCTACAAGTGGGGTATCTCACTAACATTTTTGGTGCACTCAACGTTCTAAATATCAGTATGCAAGGCCGTAACCAGACGATTGTTGGAGTTGCAGAAAATATCTTCTTTCAAATACACACTAAAACTGTGGCTAGGCAACGTGGGAAATTTCCAGCTTTTCCAACTGTGGCATAATTTCTAGAAACATGGGAGCAGACAACATCTCAGGACGATGCCAAACAGTTTTATTGTACCACACTTGACTGAGCTGATGGCAAATTTTGTCAGGCGAATCTCAGACGAGCACATTCGAACCCAATCATGGGTGAGAAATCCTTTCAACGTGAATGTCGAAAATCTGCCAGATGTTCCAGGACTTCCAGAGCAACTTATTTAGGTTCAGAATGAAAAGTTGTTGAGGGACCTTTGCAAGGAAGTATCTCTTTCTGAATTCTGGGTTCAGGTAAAAAAAAAAGAGAAGCCTATTGTAGGAGGTGAGGAGTTAAAAGTGTTGCTCCCGTTTGTTACAACTTACTTTTGCGAACATGGTGTTTCGGCTCTGACTCATATTAATATCAAGTCGAGAAACAGGCTTAACCCCGAGCACGATATGAGATGCTGCCTTACAACATTGATCTCACGATTTGACATGTTGGTGAATGAGAGGCATTACCATGGATCCCATTAGTTTAGTTAAGATAAGAAAAATAGTGAACACGTTTATTTCTTTTCCAAAAGTGAGTGTATATACCACTGTACATTTTCTTCTCTTTAGTTCACCATGGGTCGCTAAGGGTTGAAGTGTTCCAATTAGGGTCGCTCACGAAAAATTTTGAGAACCGCTGGCACTAGAATCACTAGACACATTAATCTCAATATTACCAGGTGTTCTTTTCCCATCCTTTTTTCAGTCTTCCAACGCCTCCCCTTTTTAAAAAAACCTTCCCCGCTCCCACAACCCCCCTGCCCCCTCCCTTTTCCCCCCCTTTAAAACCCCCGCCTGCTCCCCCGCAAATTTTTTCCCCCTTTTTCCTCCCCTTCCCCCCTTTCTCTCCCCCTTTTTTTCCCCTTTTTTCCCCCCCCTTTTTTCCTCCCCTCTTTTTTATCCTCTTTCCTCTCTTTTCTCTCTCTCCTCTTTCTCTCCTCTTCCTTTTTCTTCTTTTTTCCTCTTCCTCTCTCTCTCCTCTCTCCTCCTCTCTCTCTCCTCTCTCTCTCTCCTCTCTCTCTCTCTCTCTTCTCTCTTCTCTCCAAAAAAAAAAAATTTTTTTTTTTAAAAAAAAAAAATTTTTTTTTTTTTTTTTTTAAAAAAAGAGAGAAAAGGGGGGAAAAAGGAAGAGGAACAAAAGAGAGGGAGAGAGAGAGAGGGGAGAAAAAGGGAACTTGAATTTTTTGGTTGGGAAATCTGTGTTCAAAAATCTACATCTTAAAGCCCCGGCCTTTAAGCCGAAGCTTTTTATGGCTATGCTTGAAATTTCGTTGTCTTCGTGGGCTAAGGTGGACTAGCTTATATTGACATACTAATAATTTCAAGTAAGAGAAGTGAATAACAAAACCCTAATGTTTGTACGGAAAAGTAATAATAATAATAAAAAAATTTAAAAAAACGCTAAAAGGTTTAATGAAAAAAATAAAAATATAAGAATTTAAAAGAGAGGGGGGGGGGGGGAGAGAGAGAGAGAGAAGAAGAAGGAGAGAGAGAGAGAAAAGAAGAGAAGGGAGAAAGGAGAGAGAGGGGAAAGAGAGAGCGGGGAGAGAGGAGGGGGGAGAGACGAGGAAAAAAGAGGGGAAAAAAACCGAGAGAGAGAGAGAGAGACATCCAAAGGTTAAACACCCTAATATATAGAAGCAAAACAAAGCGCTGTTGTCCCTGTACGCGGATCCTACAAAAGAACAGGAAGCTGAAAGGACGGAAAGGATGAACAGGATGAGAAACAGACTGAAAAGGTAGTGACGAAATTACTGAAAATACGGCGAAACAGTATTTTCCTGTAATGTCTTAGAATTTTTTTTAGAAATGTACAAAAGGCATTGGCGAGGCTGTATATTTTGAGTCTTGCGTCACATTACCGAACAAAAAGCTACCGTGAAAACCAGGTATTACGTAACCTGAAGGAAACTGAAATGTCGTAAAAAACATCTTAATTAGTTAAAGAAATATATTGAAAAAGCCACACACAAATATACAAAAGTGAAATAGTAATTATTCATGTCGCATGTGCCTCCCCTTTAAGTGAGAGATAGAAATATTACGACAGCCGGATTAGCTCGTCGCGTCCAGCATAAAGATGGTAATTGTGTTCGCGTCAAAACATTCGGCCGATTCTTTAAACGTGGACTTAGGCTTACCTAAGACTAACCGTGGCTTTAGACAGGCATTTCCGTTTTCTAAACTTTTTCCGGGGGTGATTAGTCTTAAGTTGGTCTAAAACTAACGAGAATAGTATTGGAAATGTTAGACACCCAGGACCCTGTCCAACACTTGAGTCTAATGATATTTACGAATACTATGCAAATGCCCATGCTAAGACAAATTACCGGTATTGCCAATATTCTGTTTGGTAAAATATGAGTGTATACATGCGTCTACTGCAGATTATGAAGCATCTGAAATATTTTTCAGAAGACCGCGTTTGGCGCCCTACGAAATCTGGGTTTGTTTATCTCTCCTCGCCCGCCGAGTCCAGACTATCAGCAATATAATAATTACTCACTTATACGACTATATATCAGCACTTGCATTTAATTAATGGAAACAGAGGAGACATTTATTCTCTTCTTGGTCATATAGTCTAGGTCTACGCTAACAGCGGTTCCTTACATCCCTCTACGGGGAGGCCACGGCAGAAGTCTCCCATTTCCACACATCTATCCACCTCATTCTCACATCCTACTCTCCTCTCACTCATGCATGATCTCTCTCTCTCTCACATACTCCAAATATCCTCCCATTTAACAGGGGGTCATCCTTTCACACTCCCAACATCTATTGCTTTATGATACTTTCGTCTACCGTATCATTCGTCCCCGTCGGCGAGTCTATACCGTATCTTTCGTCCCGTCGGCGAGAATTCCAACTCTTCGCGTCGCCTAGTGCTCCTATTTTCTACGACTTTATATATATACTAGCCGCAAAGCCGCCCTCCGGGCGGACTTTTTGGCTAGCTCCTGCGGAGAGCTATTGGTGGGCCTTCGGCCCACCACCTGTGTTTGGTGGGCCTTCGGCCTACCAAACACGGACTCTCCAGATAGCCCCTTCTAACTTTCCTGAAATCATGGATGTAGAAATGTATGTAGAAATGTATGTATTCCCCCACCCATTCACTCCCATTCCCATCACCCCCCACCATACCCATCAGTCCCCCCCTCACTCACCATACCATCACACACACCCATTCACTCACCCATTACCCATCACCCCCCACCTATTCCCTCACCCATCACCCATCACCCCCAACCCATCACCCCCCACCCATTCACTCACCCATCACCCCACACCCATTACCCATCACCCCACCCATTCACTCACCCATTACCCATCACCCTACATCAAGGTTTCATCAATTCTCGCAACCCACTTTTTTTTGCACAATTCTCGCTAATAGGCTGCTAAAAAAAAAAAAAAAAAGTGATCGGATCATCTCATAAGTGGGCTTAAAACCTTCCCCTGGTCGACCTGGTTCCAAAAATGTGCCATATGAGGTGATTGCGCCACGGGGGGTGGAACCTATACCATACACACACACACACAGACAGACAGACAGACAGACAGACAGACACACTTTCGCTTATATTATTATACTAGCCGCAAAGCCGCCCTCCGGGCGGACTTTTTGGCTAGCTCCTGCGGAGGGCTATTGGTGGGCCTTCGGCCCACCACCTGTGTTTGGTGGGCCAAAGGCCCACCAAACATGGACTCTCCAGATAGCCCCTTCTAACTTTCCTGAAATCATGGATGTAGAAATGTATGTATTCCCCCCACCCATTCACTCACCCATTACCCATCACCCCCCACCATTCACTCACACCATTACCCATCACCCCCCACCCATTCACTCACCCATTACCCATCACCCAACACCACACCATTCACTCACCCATTACCCATCACCCACACACCCATTCACTCACCCATTACCCATCACCCCCCACCCATTCACTCACCCATTACCCATCACCCCCCCCCATTCACTCACCCATTACCCATCCCCCCCACCATACTCACCCATTACCCATCACCACACACCCATTCAACTCACCCATTACCCATCACCCCCCACCCATACCCATCACCCCCCACCCATCACTCACCCAGAACCCATCGCCCTCCACCCATTCACTCACCCATTACCCATCACCCCCCACCCATTCACTCACCCATTACCCATCACCACACACCCATTACCCATCACCCCCCACCCATTCACTCACCCATTACCCATCACCCCCCACCCATTCACTCACCCATTACCATCACCACACACCCATTCACTCACCCATTACCCATCACCCCCCACCCATTCACTCACCCATTACCATCACCACACATCCATTCACTCACCCATTACCCATCACCCCCCACCCATTCACTCAACCCCCACCCTTCACTCACCCATTACCCATCACCACACACCCATTCACTCACCCATTACCCATCACCCCCCACCCATTCACTCACCCATTACCCATCACCACACACCCATTCACTCACCCATTACCCATCACCCCCACCCATTCACTCACCCATTACCCATCACCACACACCCATTCACTCACCCATTACCCATCACCCCCCACCTATTCCCTCACCCATCACCCATCACCCCCCACCCATTCACTCACCCATCACCCCACACCCATTACCCATCACCCCACCCATTCACTCACCCATTACCCATCACCCTACATCAAGGCTTCCTCAATTCTCGCAACCCACTTTTGTTTTCACAATTCTCGCTAATAGGCTGCTAAAAAAAAGAAAAAAAAAGTGATCGGATCATCTCATAAGTGGGCTTATGACCTTCCCCTGGTCAACCTGATTCCAAAAATGTGCCATATGAGGTGTTTGCGCCACGGGGGGCGGAATCTATACCACACACACACACACACACACACACACACACACACACACACACACACACACAGACAGACACACTTTCGCTTATATTATTATAGATAGAAGCCGAAGGCCCACCAAACACAGGTGGTGGGCCGAAGGCCCACCAATAGCCCTCCGCAGGAGCTAGCCAAAAAGTCCGCCCGGAGGGCGGCTTTGCGGCTAGTATATATATATAATAAGCTTTTACCTGTGTTTATGTATACCTAACCTGACCGTAATCTAGCGTAACAGTAACCTAACTTGACCGTTACTGGCAGAAATTACAACTTGATGGGGGGATGATGGGGCGGAAGCAAATAAGAAAATATCACCGTTATTGCCGTTTCTTATTTTTGGTGTGGAATTTTCTTCCGTTTGATAGTTTTTTTTTTTAGTTCCTTTAAGTGATTAAGGCATCATTAGTTGTGCAACAAAATAATAACTATAACATGACCATGACAATCTTGACTCCCGATAATGGGGAGAGCTATGAAGATCAGGGAAAATGTGGGTAAATAACTGAATAAATGAAGAAAATAGGTTCATATATGGTATGGTGTGTTTTGTTGTTCTCGGTAGCAGGGCGCGGAGACAAATGACTCTTCCGCTCTCCGTCCCCCAATATATGATCTCCCTGGTTCAGGGCTACCAACCCAAGCGCAGTCGTGGATCAACATAAGACCATGTTAGCTCTCGCTGCTGGTGTCTAAAGGTACGTTTTGCTCGGTGCGATTATCACGATTATCGCTCTACGATGATTGTTCAACGATTATCGCTGCACGATCATAGAGGGTGTACTATTTTGCTTCGAGCGTCTGTGTCTATGCGATTTTCAACGAGACAGCTTATTTTTTTACTAGTCACGTGGCGGAAGTGTCCCATGAAGTGTCCCATGTCGCTAGAAAATGGCATTGAGCAAATTGAGTAGAAGGAGAAGGTTGTTAATCAAATATATAAAATATAAATAAAATATATGCATAAAATATATAAATATAATATAAAACATATAAATAAAATACGGTACATATAAATAGATTAAGGTTACAAAGCCTAGCTCCGACTTGTTACCAGAGCACATCGAGTCGATTATCAACTTGGTTGTTATTAAACAAAAAACAGTAACAGACATAAAAAAAATACTTACAAAATAGGTATGTTCAGATTAATGCAGGAGCTTTCATATAAATAAAATAGTCATATAATGTAATTTGTAAAGTTATATAAATATACAACAGAAAATGACGAATTGAACATCAGTGCGTTTTCTTAAGCCATAAAGAACTATATTGAAAAAGCCACACACAAATATACAAAAGTGAAAATAGTAATTATAATTGTCGCATGTGCTCCCTTTACAGTGAGAGAGTAGAAATATTACGGGACAGCCGGCATTAGCTCGTCGCGTCCAGCATAAAGATGGTAAATTGTGTTCGGTCAAACATTCGGCGATTCTTTAAACGTGGATTAGGATTACGAAGACTAACGTGGCTTTAGACAGGGCATTTCCGTTTTCTAACCTTTTTCCGGGGGTGTTAGTCTTAAGTTGGTCTAAAACTAAACGAGAATAGTATTGGAAATGTTAGCACCAGGGACCATGTCCAACACTTGAGTCTATGATATTTACGGGAATAATATGCAAAATCCCAGCTAAGACAAAATTTACCGGTATTGCCAATATATGTTTGGTAAATATGCAGTGTATACATGCGCTCTACTGCAGATTATGAAGCATCTGAAATATTTTTTCAGAAGACCGCGTTTGGCGCCCTACCGAAATCTGGTTTGGTTTATCTCTCTCGCCCGCCGAGTCCAGACTATCAGCAATATAATAATCACTACCTTATACGATATATATCAGCACTTGCCATTTAATTAATGGAAACAGAGGAGACATTTATTTCTCTTTTTGGTTCATATAGTCTAGGTCTACACGCTAACAGCGTTTCCTACATCCTCTACGGGAGGCCACCCCGGCAGAAGTCTCCCATTTCCCACACATCTATCCACCTCATTCTCAAATGTACTCTCCTCTCACTCAGGAATGATCTCTCGCTCTCTCACATACTTCCAAATACATCCATACAGGGGGTCATCCTTTCACACTCCCAAATCTATGCTTTTATGATACCTTTCGTCTACCGTATCATTCGTCCCCGTCGGGCGAGTCTATACCGTAATCTTTGCAGTCCCAGTCGGACGACGAATTCCAACTCTTTCGCGTCGCCTAGTGTCTCCTATTTTCTACGACTTTATATATATACTAGCGTGTGACAAAGCCGCCCTCGGGTGGACTTTTTGTAGCTCCTGGCGGAGGGCTATTGGTGGGCCTTCGGCACACCACCGGTGATTTGGTGGGCCTTCGGCCCTACCAACACGGACTCTCCGATAGCCCTTCTAACTTCCGGAAATCATGATGTAGAAAATGTATGTAGAAATGTATGTATTCCCCCAAAAAAAAAACCCCCCCCATTCACTCAACATTACCCATTCACCACCAACCCATTCACTCACCCGATTACCCATCACCACCACCTATTCCCGCACCCAACACCCATCACCCCAACCCATCACCCCACACCCATTCACTCACCCATCAACCCACACATTACCCATCACACCCACCATCACTCACCATACATCACCTACATCAGGTTTCCTCAATTCTCGCAACCACTTTTTTTGCACAATTATCGCATATAGTGCTGCTAAAAAAAAAACAAAAAAAAGAAAGTGATCGGGATCATTAAAAGTTGGCTTCTTAACACCTTCCCCTGGTCGACCTGTTCCAAAAATGTGCCATATGAGGTGATTGCCGCCCACGGGGGGGAACCCTATACCATACACACCACACAGAACAGACAGACAGACAGACAGGGACAGCACACTTTCACGTATATTATCCTATACGAGCCGCACAAGCCGCCCCCGGGGCGGACTTTTTGGCTAGCTCCTGCGGAGGGATATTGGTGTGCTTCGGCCCACCACCTGTGTGCAACACCTGTGTGTTTGGTGGGCCTTCGGCCCCACCAAAAACAGGACTCCCACTCCAGATAGCCCCTACTAACTTCCTGAAATCACGATGTAGAAAATGTATGTATTCCCCAACCCATTCACTCACCCATTACCCATCACCCCCACCATTCACTCACCCATTACCCATCATCCCCCACATTTCACTTCACCCAATTACATCACCCCCCACCATCATCACCATTACCCATCACCCACCCATGCACTCACCATTACCATCCCCCACCTCACCCATTCACTCACCCATTACCACACCCCCCACCCATTCATCACCCCGTCACCACATCCACCCCCCATCCATACCCATACCACCACCATTCCCTCACCCATTACCATCACCCCCCACCCCATTACCCATCACCCCCCACCATTCACTCACCATTACCCATCGCCTCCACCCATCACTCACCCATTACCCATCACCCCCCACCCATTCCTCACCCATTACCCATCACACACACCCATTACCCATCACCCCACCCATTCACTCCCCCCTTACCCACACCCCCACCCATTCACTCACCCATTTACCCATCACCACACACCCATTCACAACCATAACATCACCCCCACCATCACCTCACCCATTACCCATCACCACACATCCATTCATCACCATACCATCACCCCCACCATTCACTCAACCCCCACCCATTCACTCACCCAGTACCCATCACCACACACCCATTAACTCACCCATTACCCATCACCCCACAATGTTCACTCACACATACCCATCCACCACACACCCATTCCCACTCAACATTACCCATCACACCCCAAACCCATCACTCCACCCATTACCCCATCACCACACACCCATTCACCACCCTACCATACTCCCCACCTATTCCATCACCCTCAACCCATCCCCCCCACCCATCACTCACCCATCACCCACACCCATTACCATCACCCCACCCATTTCATCACCATTACCACTCACCTACATCAAAGGCTTCCTCAATTCTCGCCAACCCACTTTTGTTTCACCAATTCTCGCTAATAGGCTGCTAAACAAATAAGAAAAAAAAAAGTGATCGGATCATCTCATAAGTGGGCTTATGACCTTCCCCTGGTCAACCGGATTCAAAAATGTGCCATATGAGGGTTTGCGCCAGGCGGGGCGGAATCGTACCACACACACAACACACACACACACAAACACACACACACCACACCACACACACACAGACAAGACAGACACACTTTCGCTTATTTATTATAGATAGAAGCGAAGGCCACAAACAAGGTGGTGGCCGAAAGGGCCCACCAATAGCCTCCGCAGGAGCTAGCCCAAAAAGTCCGCCCGGCCTTAGGGCGGCTTTGCGGCTGTATAGTATATATAATAAGCTTTTACTGTGTTATGTATTACCAACTGACCGAATCTAGCGTAACAGTAACCTCAACTTGACCGTTACTGGCAGAAATTACAATTGATGGGGGGATGAGGGCGGAAGCAAAATAAGAAAATATCACCGTTCATGCCGTTTCTTTATTTTGGTGTTGAATTTTCTTCCCGTTGATAGTTTTTTTTTTTAGTTCCTTAAGTGATAGGCAATCATTAGTTGTGCAACAAAATAATAATATAGCATGACCATGACAATCTTGACTCCCGATAATGGGGAGAGCTATGAAGATCAGGGAAAAATGTGGGTAATAACGGAATAAACTGAAGAAAATAGGTTCATATATGTTATGGTGTGTTTTTGTTGTTATCGGTCGCAGGCGCGGAGACAAATGACTCTTCCGCTCTCCGCTTTCCCCCAATATATGAGCTCCATGGTTCAGGGACTACCAACCCCAAGCGCAGCGTGGATCAACATAAGACCATGTTAGCTCTATCGGCTGGTGTCATAAAGGGACGTTTTGCCGGTGCGATTATCACGAATTATCGCTCTACGATGATTGTTCAACGATTATCGTGCTGCACGATCATAGAGGGCAACACTGACTATTTTGATTCGAGCGTCTCGTGTCTATGCGATTTCAACGAGGACCAGATTATTTTTTTACTAGTCACGTGGCGGAAGTGTCCCATGAACGTGTCCATGTGCGCTAGAAAATGGCATTGGAGCAAAAACTGAGTAGAAGGAGACAGGTTGTTAATCAAATATAAAAAGATAAATAAAATATAGAATAAACTCTATAAATATAATATAAAACATATATATAAAATACGGTACATATAAAGTAGATTAGGTTACAAGCCTAGGTCCGACTGTTACCAGAGCCCACATCGAGCGATTATCAACTTGGTGTTATCCCACAAAAACAGTAACAGACATAAAAAAAAATACTTACAAAATAGTATGTTCAGATTAATGAGGGAGCTTTCAGATATAATAAGAATAGTAATATAAATGTAATGTAAAGTTATATAAATATTACAAACAGAAAATGACGAATTGAACAAATCCCTCAGTGCGGTTTTATTAAGCCATTAAAATATAAAAACAAAACGAAAAAAGCTTGGGTTAAATATAAAACAAGAATCCAAATCACCGGGTTTTCCAACTTGGCGGCGACTTCTGCCCAGACGTTGTCTTTTACTCGTTGGTCCTTGTATTGGGTGTGAGAGCTGACACAAACGAGGGATTTTTTCGCACTTCCTCCCCAAGGATCTCATCTGTTATCGGATAACTTGGAAGCCATGATGATGCAGACACTACCTTCCATTCAACATGTTCATTGCGATTGCGATTATTCACCCCCCAGACCTGCGACTATTCAGAGACAACGATGATCGTTAGCGACTCTAGCGGCAGTCGCTCGAAGCAAAACAGCCCATTCAAAAACAAAGAATTAGTGCTAGACAATCGTTTGACGATCATCGTGGAGCCACATGAACGATCATCGTTGAGGCGATAATCGCACCGAGCAAAAACGTACCTTAGACTCTGTCCATTAGTCCATGTTTAAAAAAAAGCGGCCGATTGTACCATCCAACTATTAGTCGGCCATCACGCCGCGAGTGAGCCCTCCACTCTGAGCACAGGCATTGAGTGTGTCAAGAAGCAACCACTCAATTGGAGTCACAGAATTGAGTGTGTTCAAGGCCCAACCACCACTATGAGCACAGCATTGAGTGTGTTCAAGAGCCAACCACCATCTGAGTACAGCATTGAGGTGGGTTCAAGAGCCAACCACCACTCTGAGCACAGGCATTGAGTGTGTGCACGAGCACACCACCACTCTGAGCACAGCATTGAGTGGTTCAAGGGCCAAACCACACACTTGAGTACAGCATTGAGGGTGTCAAGGGCCAACCACCACTCTGAGTACAGCATTGAATGTGTTCAAGGGCCAACCACCACTCCTGAGCACAGCATTGAGTGTGTTCAAAGGGCCAACCACCACTCTGAGACAGATTGAGTGTGTGTCAAGGCCAAACCACCACTCTGAGCGCAGCATTGAGTGTGTCAAGGGAGCCAACCACCACTCTGAAGCGCAGGGCATGAGTGTGTTCAAGGCAACCACCACTCCTGAGAGCAGCATTGAGTGGGTTCAAGGGCCAACCACCACTCGAGTACAGCATGAGTGTGTTCAAGGCCAACACCACTATGAGCAACAGCATTGAGTGTGTGCCAGGGCCAACCACCACTCTGAGCGCAGCATGCGTGTGTCAATGGCCAACCACAACTCTGAGGCGCAGCAATTGAGTGTGTTCAAGGGCCAACCACCACTCTGAGCACAGCATTGAGTGTGTTCAAGGGCCAACCACCACTCTGAGTACAGCATTGAGTGTGTTCAAGGGCCAACCACCACTCTGAGCACAGCATTGAGTGTGTTCAAGGGCCAACCACCACTCTGAGTACAGCATTGAGTGGTGTCAAGGCAACCACCACTCTGAGTACAGCATTGAGTGTGTTCAAGGGCCAACCACCACTCTGAGCGCAGCATTGAGTGTGTTCAAGGGCCAACCACCACTCTGAGCGCAGCATTGAGTGTGTTCAAGGGCCAACCACCACTCTGAGCGCAGCATTGAGTGTGTTCAAGGGCCAACCACCACTCTGAGCGCAGCATTGAGTGTGTTCAAGAGCCAACCACCACTCTGAGCACAGCATTGAGTGTGTTCAAGGGCCAACCACCACTTTGAGCGCAGCATTGAGTGTGTTCAAGGGCCAACCACCACTCTGAGCGCAGCATTGAGTGTGTTCAAGAGCCAACCACCACTCAGAAAACTAACACAGAATCAAATGTCATGAATGTAAATGAAGAAAAATCAATTAATAAGTGTTTAATTAGCATTTGTTGCATATTTTCATCACTGTGATTTTCATTCGCTAATTCTATTTATCTCTAATTAAGTCAAAACCAGTTAATAGTTATGATTTGTTTTTTAAATATGTTTGTTGTCGTCGCTTGCTTTTCTGCCGAATATATTTAGTTTTTTCCAGATTGAATGTCATAATTATTGTTGTGGACGTGATGAATGATAACAGACGGATCATTCTCTATCCTCTCCCACAAATAATTCATGACAGGCAGCCTCAACACTGGAGATTTAGATTCTGAATGTACACACCTGTTTCAGATTGATAAATGAGCATATCAAGCCTACGAAATTTTTTTATTCAAACAACAACCATAAACTAAGATTACACAAATGCCTTCATCTTTTCTTAGTGCATCTGTTGCAGAAAATATGAAATTCTTACAAAGGCTAAGAAAATTAGCTATTTTTCCAGATTGGAATTCTAGGTAATATTTTTGATTTAGAGATGTATGTAGACAAATAAATGTGTCACAATCACAAACAAACACATCGCGTCTGGGTCGATGGCTAAGCCGATAAAATCTCGGCATGAGAGAGAGTCGAAGATGTAATCGAGATGGAATGGAGGCAACGATGTAAAAAAAGAGGGAGCCTGGAGAAAGAAATATAACATAGGGATAATGTGACAGAAAGTGACGCTGGAAGGGTAGAGAAAAGATGAAAGGCTGAGCGAGGGAGGAAGTGTTTGTTTTGTCACAACTCTGAGCTCATAGTGGGGCAGCTTAGGTAGTGGATGGGGACATGCCGGATAAAAGCACCAAAATTTTATCACGCAATCTTCAGGGTCCCAGCTATGATTCTTATAACGGCGCTAAGCGGTAGGACACTCTTATTTGAAATTTTCATTATATGCGATTTTTTTTTTGAAAAATTTTGGGAATTTTTTTATTTTGTTTTTGGGAAAAAAAAAAAGGTTTTTATTGCAGAAATGAGAAATATAGTCTTTCGATCATTTGGTGTAATTGTTTTAAAATCGAACATCTAGAGTATTTCTAAAAACAAATTGAAACTAGGTGTCCGTGCATTTCCTCCGCATTAAGCTTCAATTCTAGAACCGGCGACAAACGATCGAACAGCAAGATGCATGCACACAAAGGACATTTAGATTTTTTATCTAATTAGATGCATATATATTAAATCTGACTATACGTTGTAATCATATCTGCCCTATATTGTTGCAATTTGCCGTCTCACGCCGTACTCTTTGCCGGCCAATCACTGCCGTCTGGGGAAAACATGAAGATGAAGGTGTAGTATGTCCTGTCAGCTCGCCAAGTCTCTTCACCGTGGGAGCCTCGACAACCTTGATTTACAACCCCTCAAGTCAACGCAAAGGTTCCTTCATGGAACAGGGATCAGCCTCTCAATCGCCAACTGCATCGAATAGGGGGGACAGATCAAGAAGGAATAGCATGATGTCAGGAGGGCAAAGGCCCACAGCTGCCACACTGCTTTACAAATGTTCCAGCTGTGGCACTGCCCAAGGCGTTCGGTGGCATGTGCCAAGAAACCGTGACATCACAGCTGTACATGGCGGTACCTGAGAAGGCATTGCGAACAGAGAAAAGAAATGGCTGGACCACGCCAGTCAGCTCTTGGACAAACGAAGATGTGATCAAGGGAGATTGTAGATTGTATAGCCTGGTCCGCCTTACCCTGCCTCGTTGCAAAAACAGTCCTGCCTCAAGAAGTTAGAAGCTGCCATTCACTGAAACTTCTGCCGCTCTTCAATGAGAAGGGGGAAAAAAAACACCTGCAATGACAAGCATGGAATGGATGTCATCGCGAATAGTACACAGTTCCTGAAACCCTGACAGATTACCAATTAATAGCAATGGATGCTCGCCTTATGCGCCTGGACAAGTTCATTCAGTGGCATGCCATACCACACACGGTGAAGACAGAGTTGTCATGTTCGGCGGATCACATGGAGATGGCGGTTGTGGGAAGACACTGGAGACTACTCTAGACGGATCTGGATGGGCGACAGCAATAAAACCAGGCAGGCCAAGCCTCTGCTGGCACAGCTGATCCTTCACTGAAGGCATAACACCTGAACGAGAACCAGGCATGCCCACCAAGTCACGCGCTCTGGCACTCTCAAGCTGAAACATGATGCCTACATGAAGAGCGCTGGCTGGTGCAGCAAACTGAAGATAGGACAGAAGAGACTGGAAACAAAGCAGGGTCAGGAATGAGTCCAACCTTTCAGTATGGGGAGCACTCTCATGAGGATTGAGATCCTGGGACTCACTTCGTTCGCGCTCACAGAGAAACAGACTTTCCCCCTGTATGTCGGAGTCTATGAAAAGCAGCTTTGGCACCATGGTTCTTTCGCACTTGACACCATAATCTATGACAGATGGGGTCCCGATCCCCATCGCGACATGGAGAGCCTCCCTCCCAACAATCGAAGAGGAGTTATATCAGAGGCAACTGGGTTGTGTAGAAGACAGCCAGAAGGTTCTCCAGGCATTCGATCGACCAAGCCCATGGAACAGAATAATGAGCTTTGACGGGCCCTGAGGAGCAGTCGGCCTGATGAAAACCCAACAGCCTTCAAGAAGTGGATGATCGCCGCGACCTGAGCAGGCACGCATTCTCACTGAGTTGGAGCGGAGAGTACACTGCCATCTCAGAAGAAGAACTCCAGCACCACGGAGAGGTCTGTCTGCGCAGAAGACATTTCACGAGCAAAACACTGGGCCTTATTTCAAGTTATTTCAACGAGATGAGCAACCCGTTCTCGAGGAAGGAAGCGAGCTGATTGCCACTCGACACGCGGCGTGTGATTGGAGAATCTGTGGCCAACACTGTGCAACCAGTAGAAGAAGTGGGCCAGGCTCAGTACGACAGTTACAACGCGGGCTATCATCACTGAAACTGAAGGCGTGCTATCCATGAGCTGTGAAGAGAACTCATTGCCTCTCTTCAGGATCTTATTCCAAGGAAGAGGAGCAGTCAGATGGTGTTCACTGTGAAAGATGATGTTTCCCTCTTCTCTCTCTTTACATAGTTTGTCAGAAACAGGGATACAGATATGGGAAACCTTCTTCCAACATGAAAATCATCCGCACCCCCCTTCTCTATCTGAAAGAGGAACACGCGCAAGGAAAGAAGTCAGGACCCTCATTGGTAGCCTTGTGGAAGAAACACAAAACTCTCAGAAGGAACCCCCGCCGTTTCTGGATGCAAGAATACTCGACGGTGCTTGCTGTGGTGTATCTGCTTTCCTCATTACTAATGTTACCACATCAATGACTATCGCTAATGAGGTTTCATCCCCCAATCCTGAGCTTCTTGAATCTGCAGAAGATCGATGTGGTCTTGGACGCTACATTAGCCAGCAGTATCAAGGACGTACACTAGAGAGAAAAGGGGAAAGGTGTACGAAGAAAGGTCGGTGTCCAACGAAGGTGCCAGCAACTGGCCCGACTTCCTCCGGGATCACACAACAAGGAGGAGCTTTCCAGTTCTTTAAGGACCAAAGTCGGCTCCAGTGAATGGCCAGACGGAAAGGGGGTCTTCATAACAATCAGGCACAAATGTAATCAGCCGAGGTTAGAACACTCCATGCCACGATGTGACACACGAAGAGGCCGACGAATACAAGGATGTGTTGGTCACCTGAAAGATGCGCTGGACAAGGGATGCACCAACTGTTGGTACGCACTGTCGACACAGACGTCGTTGCCATACGATAGAAAGTACCATTCCATGACAGCCAGATCTAGATGGCAGCATGGGGTAGCATTGGGAAAATGGAAAGGAACTTCATGTAACCTGGATATCAATGCCATTGCCATGCTATGGGAAAAGATAGGTCGGTCAACGGCATGCTTATGTTCCCACAGTTTCACGGTGCTGCGACCACAACTTCCGCTTTCTTCGGCAAAGGGAAGAAATCAGCATGGGAGGCTTGGAATGCCTACGTGGAGGTGACGGAGGCCTTCAACAACTTCATGAATCACCCTTACAGACTGTGAAGTGAACTGCAAGCAATTCCAGTTGCTCGAGCGCTTCACCGTGATCATCTACATAAGACGAGCAACTTGGACTCTGTGAACGAGGCACGTAGGGAAACTCTTCTCACCAGAAGAACAGGCAATGGAAAAGATTCCCCCAACGCAAAGGAAGCCCTTCTGCAGCACACACTGCGCGCAGTCTACCACGCTGGAATCTGGGCAACCGTGATCAAATGGTGAGCAGAAGCCTCCAACCCCGGGGCTTTGGAGGACTCTAAGATGAGTGCAACGAAGACCCGGCGTCCTGTGTGGTCCAACCTGCCTGTAGCATCTCAGGCCTGCAGCGAAATGGTCAAGTGTGGTGCAAAAGCGCCACGTGCGGAGGGACGATGCTCATGCAAGAAGGCGCAGTGGAAGTGCACCGAACTATGCAGCGCCAATGTGAATAGCTAGCCGCAAGAAGTAATTTTTGCACCATGTGGGTGAATATACGCTACGTAGCGGTCTGAAAGAGTATCCATTTTTCTTGATTTTCGTATGTGTTAAGGGCAGGCTCCGAATGAATTAGACTACGCGATACACATATGGTAACCGTACTCGACCACCGCGATACGAAATAAAAAATGATACGAAATTGTGTTTTTGAATACCCGGGTGACCTACGTTAATTAGACTTTTTTCTTTTTTCAAAAAAAATTGAGGAAATGCACCCGAGGACACTAATTTTCAATATTGTTTTAAATACTTCAGATGTTCGATTTTAAAAACAATTACACCAAAAATGATCTGGAAAGACGAATTCTCATTTCTGCAATAAAAAAAAACATTTTTTTCCCAAAAACTAAAAAAAAAAAAAAAAAAAAAATCCCAAAATGTCAATTTGTTTTTTCACAAAATAATGAAACACTTTCAAATAAGAGTGGTCCCTACCGCTTGGCGCCGGTATTAGCATCAGAGCGGGGACCCTGAAGATTGCCTGATAAATTTTGTGCTTTATCCGGCAGTCCCCATCATTGAAATTCGGTGCTAAGCTGCCCTACTATCAGCACTGGCCAGCACCGCATATGCTCTATTCTTATTATATTTTTACATCCCAAAGGACTGGCCAAGGACAAAAAAAAAAGCAACAAAAAGCCCGCTAAGTTGCCAGTCCCTATCAAGAAGAGTGTAAAATAATTTAGAAAGGGGGGTGGGCCAATTTAGCTCGGGAGGTGTCTTGTTACTCTATTAATTATATGCTACTACTACCTTGATGAATAAATTTTTTTGGAGTTCTCTAGCTACGTGCTCCATATTTTTGTTAGCATAAATTGAAAGTTGTATTAACATTAAATCATAAATGCAGGTTAATTGTGAATGCTGAAAAAAACCCAGCAGTGATATGAATAGTAAAATACCATTTATTTTTATTTTTATAGTTTTTTACGTTTTGAGCCTATAGCGTATGTAGGCTATTTTCCTTCCTTAGGTTTCTTATCAATATCAAGTTGAAAATTTAACGACGTAATTTCCGTATGAAACCTTTGTTTGATACTGCTGTAGAAAAGCTATTTAGAAAAGGCTATTCGTGACCTAGAAGTAAAGAATCACAATTAAATGAAAACACATCACTCAAAACTTGGAGAAATACCCTTTTTTCAGCAGCCACACCATTGTGGCAATACTGAAAGGCGTAAATACCATGCCAGGAAGCAGTTATTGGGCGGGGCGTCGACGTGAAGCTGCAGGACAAGGCGCGGCGACGGCAGGGGAGGGAGAGGCAGGGGGAAGGGCGGCAGGGGAGGGAGAGGCAGGGGGAAGGACGGCAGGGGAAGAAGAGGCAAGAGGAAGGACGGCAGGGGAGGGAGAGGAGGGGGAATGACGGCAGGGGAGGGAGAGAGAGGGGGAAGGACGGCAGGGGAGGGAGAGAGAGGGGGAAGGACGGCAGGGGAGGGAGAGGGAGGGGGAAGGACGGCAGGGGAGGGAGAGGCAGAGGCAGGGGGAAGGACGGCAGGGGAGGGAGAGGCAGAGGCAGGGGGAATGACGGCAGGGGAGGGAGAGAGAGGGGGAAGGGCGGCAGGGGAGGCAGAGGCAGGGGAAGGACGGCAGGGGAGGGAGAGGAAGGGGAAGGAGAGGGATTTTTTTTATTTATTCGGATGATTTTGCTGTTATTATTATATACTTTTTTTTCTTGAGCGGCTTCAATTTGTAATTTTGTTTTGATTTAAACGTTAAAAAAAAAAGGAAAGTTGATTTAGGCTACACACACGCACATGTGATACATTTGGAAGAGAGAGAGAGAGAGAGAGCGAGAGAGAGAGAGAGAGAGGAGAGAGAGAGAGAGAGAGAGAGAGAGAGAGAAGAGAGAGAGAGAGAGAGAGAGGAGAGAGAGAGAGAGAGAGAGAGAGAGGAGAGAGAGAGAGAGAAGAGAGAAGAGAGAGAGAGAAGAGAAAAGAGAAAGAGAAAGAGAGAGAGAGAGAGAGAGAGAAGAGAGAGAGAGAGAGAGGAGAGAGAGAAAAAAAAAAAATAATGCAAAAGTACAAAAAAGAATACAGCATGAAGGAAAGAATTATAAAACACTAGCCGCAAAGCCGCCCTCCGGGTGGACTTTTTGGCTAGCTCCTGCGGAGGGCTATTGGTGGGCCTTCGGCCCACCACCTGTGTTTGGTGGGCCTTCGGCCCACCAAACATGGACTCTTCAGATAGCCCCTTCTAACTTTCCTGAAATCATGGATGTAGAAATGTATGTATTCCCCCCACCCATTCACTCACCCCCCACCCATTCACTCACCCATTACCCATCACCCCCCACCCATTCACTCACCCATTACCCATCACCCCCCACCCATTCACTCACCCATTACCCATCACCACACACCCATTACCCATCACCACACACCATTCACTCACCCATTACCCATCACCCCCCACCTATTCCCTCCACCCATCACCCATCACCCCCACCCATCACCCCCCACCCATTCACTCACCCATCACCCCACACCCATTACCCATCACCCCACCCATTCACTCACCCATTACCCATCACCCCCCACCTATTCCCTCACCCATCACCCATCACCCCCAACCCATCACCCCCCACCCATTCCCTCACCCATCACCCCACACCCATTACCCATCACCCCACCCATTCACTCACCCATTACCCATCACCCTACATCAAGGCTTCCTCAATTCTCGCAACCCACTTTTGTTTTCACAATTCTCGCTAATAGGCTGCTAAAAAAAAAAAAAAAAAAAGTGATCGATCATCTCATAAGTGGGCTTATGACCTTCCCCTGGTCACCTGATTCCAAAAATGTGCCACATGAGGTGTTTGCGCCACGGGGGCGGAACCTATACCACACACACACACAGACAGACAGACAGACAGACACACTTTCGCTTATATTATTATAGATATGGAATAACCAAAACTTCTAGGAAAGAGGAGGAGGAGGAAGGAAATGGAAAAGACCAAAAACAAGGATGCCATCGCCTTTTGTTGTTTCCGGAGGTGTTGCTTGGACAAACTTGACTCTTCCTGCTTGCACCTCGCCGCCCGCCAAGATTGATTTGATTTGGGACCAACTCTTTATTCGCTTAACCTACTTCCTGGCCTTACTTTTCCTGTTCTCTCTTTTGTTTGCTTTGTGCTTCGATTCATTTCTGCATTTTTATATTTCTTTTTTAAGCTAGCTACATAGGACATAAAGGTATTACAGAAGCCTTTCTGCGCCATAACGTAAAATAACAACCAATGTTTATGTGCCATGAGGAAGGGGCAGAATAACTTCTGAGTAAAACACAAACATTTTATATTGCGCATGTCCGAGATACCCGCATCCTAATATTGGTGAAAACAACAGTAGTAGTAGTATAGTAGTAGTAGTAGTAGTAGTAGTAGTAGTAGTAGTAGTACACATAAGAACATAAGAAGAACATAAGAAAATAAGGAAGCTACAAGAGGCCGTTAGACCTACACGAGGTAGTTTCTGTTACTTAACTGTACCTATATCCACCTCTCTACCCCATCCATGAATTTATCCAGACTCCTTTTAAAGACCCCAATAGACTCCGCATTGACCACCTGACGACTGAGTCCATTCCAATCATTCACCACCCTATTTGTGAACCAGTTTCTCTCTATTTAATTTTTTAATCTACGCTTCTCCAGCTTGAATCCGTTACTTCTTGTTCTACCCTGCTTACTAGCCGCAAGAACTTTTCCTACATCGCCTTTCTTGTATTCCTTTATCCACTTAAAAACTTCTATCAGATTGCCCCTTACTCTACGCCTTTCGAGTGAGTGTAAATTTTTAAGCTTCAATATCAACTTATAACTAAAGTTACGCATCCCATGAATAATTTTGGTCATCCTTCTCTGCACTGATTCTAACAAGGCAATATCCATCCTGTAATACGGAGACCAAAACTGAACTGCATAGTCTAGGTGAGGTCTGACTAGTGCCAAATAAAGCTTTAGAATAACCTCAGCATTTCTACTTTTAATATTCCTGGTAATAAATCCTAACACCCTGTTAGCTCGATTTCTAGCCTCAATACATTGATTCCTAGGACGGAGATCTGAGCTTACCTGCACTCCCAGATTTTTCTCACCTTCTGATCTTTTTAGCGATACATTGCGTATGGTGTACCTATTACCAGGATAGTAGTAGTAGTAATAGTAGTAGTAGTAATAGTAGTAATAGTAGTAGTAGTAGTAGTAGTAGTAGTAGTAGTAGTAGTAGTAGTAGTAGCGATTGTTGTTGTTGTTGTTGTTGTTGTTGTTGTTGTTGTTGTTGTTGTTGTTGTTGTTGGTTTTGTTATGTGTTGTTGTTGTTGTTGTAGCTATGTGTTATTTTTCTTATATCTCTGTTGGATGCACGATCAACAACCAACACATATCTGACTTTTATATTTCCCCACGTCGCGTTTACCTGTCCAAAATAAGTCTTATTTTACATATACACAAAACATGCAAGAATATTTTCACGCTGAATATCCTTGAAAAGTAGACACTGGCATAACACCGAGGGACACGTTTAGCACGAGTTTCCTGCCGACACCCGACATCCAGAAGCCAACATGACATTTTATTGCAAACTATGACGGGAAATGTGTCCCCTGTATTGTTGTTGTTGTTGTTGTTGTTGTTGTTGTTGTTGGTGTTGGTGTTGGTGTTGGTGTTGGTGTTGGTGTTGGTGTTGGTGTTGGTGGTGGTGGTTATGATACGTAACTTTTTTTTTCATGGCAATATAAAAATACTCAGAGCTCTTACAGCCAGAAATCAGATGGAAAGGAAAAGATGGATAGATGAAGAAAAACAAAACATGCGTCATAGCTGTGAAAGGATGAGGTTGTGGGCTGATGGAAGAAAGGGCGGGGTAGATGAGGTTTGTTGTGTATGGGGATAGAGCGGGGCGGTAGGGGGGAGGCTGAAAGGGACAATTGGGCGTGGCTGGTAGCGGCGTGAAGGGGGGTGGGGTGGGCGAGAAGATTAATGTGGTTCTTCTTGATGTACAGGTGTTTTAGCCATAATAAAAATGTCATGAATATTGAGACAAAGTGGTTACTGTGTATGTGTGTGTGTGTGTGTGTGTGTGTGTCGTGTGTGTGTGGTGTGTGTGTGGTGTGTGTGTGTGTGTGTGTGTGTGTGTGTGTGTGTACAGGAGGCGTATATGCTCGCATGTACACACACACACACACACACACACACACACACACACACACACACACACACACACACACACACACACACACACACAGTTTTTATTCAAGAGAATTGCAGCAATAAACGCGATGATAAAAACTTGAATAAAAAGGCAACATTGCTATAACACTTAACACAAATACGTCCACTACATCTGAACAATAAGTGAAAAAAATGAATATAATAATCACTCCTTTAATTCACTTCTCAAATCAGCACCTGTGTTAGAAAACGATAGTTGGGTGGCAGCTGTTCCTGACGCATGTTTGTGGCTGGCTTGGAGGGACATTGTGTGGAAGGAGGAAAGGAAAGCAAGGGATAAGAATAGAGGAAAGAGTAGAGGGGGTTATGATATGGGGGAAGTGAGGATGGTAACAAGAGGACGGAAAAATATAGGTAGGACAGTGAATGGGTGAGAATGGGCGAGGAGAGGGAGAAGACATGATAGTAGGGAAAAGAGAAATGAGAAGTGAAGAACGATATGAACGAGAGAGAGAGAGTAGAGAGAGAGAGAGAGGAGAGATGAGGGAGATGGAGGAGATGATGAGATGCAGGAGAAGAGCGTGAGACGGAGAAGACGAGGAGGAGGAGGCAAGCGAAGAGAAGAGGGAGAGAAGAGAGAGTGAGATGAAGAGAACGATGAGAGAGTATGAGAGAGAGAGGAGAGAGAGGCCGAGAGGAGGAGGAAGAGATGGAGGAGCCGAGGAGAGAGATGAGAGTAGGAAGAGATAGGAAGAGAGAGGAGAAGAGACGAGGGGTAGGGAGACGAGCGAGAGACTCGAGACGAGAGAGTTGAGAGTGAGAGAGAGGACGAGGAATTTGAGAGGTAGGAGAGAAGAGAGGAAAAGAGAGAGATGATGAGGAGAGAGAGAGCGAGAGAACTGAAGAGCGGCGAGGAAGGACGTGCGGGAGAGAGAGAGATGAGATGAGATGGAACGGAGAGAGGAGATAGAGAGATCGAGAGACGGAGAGAGGAGGAGAGAAGGAGAGGGATGAGAGACAGAGTAGAGGAGAATGAGAGAGAACGAGAGAGAGTGAGGAGATGGAGATTGGAGAAAAGGAGAAAGAAGGAGGAGAGAGAGAGAGATGGGGAAGGTAAAGATAACACAATAAAAACAAAGAAGTAACGGCAACAGAGAAACACTCCTAAACATGACATAGCAACACAAAACTCGGTAAATAGCCATCAAACATTCACAACACGGATCACGGGAGCTACGTATTTAAACCAGGCAGGTTTGAACTCGTGAATGGTCCTCCTGATATAACCGCCTTGCATCCCCTCGCCACCCCACCCACCACCTAATCCATAGCCCTCTATTTCAAGCCTGTTCCAAAACGCCCACGCGTACAACCTTCCCATGAGCTGAACCTTAAAATCTCCAATTTGACCTGTGTGACTGCCTTCGTTGTCCGCCTCGCCTCACCTCCCTTCACCTGTCTTCCAATCCTTATTTAGTGGCGACAAATCCTGCCCCAAAGACCTCGCTCCCGATTCAAGAGGACGCACTCCCTCCCTCCCACCTGACGGGACACCTACTAGTTATCGGCGCGAAAGTTTTGTGATATGTAGGAGGAGGAAAAGGTGAAGCAGGGCGAGAAAGGGAAAATGAGGGAAACAAAGGAGGGAACCAAAAAGCTTGATAGAGAAACGAGAAAATAGGAGTGATAAAAATAAAGGAATAAAGGTTATAAGGGAATGGCGAGAGAGGATGGCGGAAGGAAAACACCCACCAATGAAATAAGAAGAAGACGCGGATGAGGACAAAATAACAAGACGAAGAGAAAGTCTTGAAAAAAATAGAGTTATGACGAGTTGTCAACCAGCTAGCTCATTATCATTAAAAGAAAGTCACTGGAAAGCTTCTTATTTTTTTTTTCTCTCTCTCTCTCTCTCTCTCTCCCTCTCTCTCTCTCTCTTCTCCCTCTATCTCTCTCTCTCTCTCTACTCCCTCCTCAGCTCTCTCCTCTCTCCCACTTCTTCTCTCTCTCTCTCTCTATCGTATTAGCGGAATGAGTGAAGGGATGCCAGGGTGAGGGGGATATGGTAAAGGGTAAGGGGAGAGGGAGGGCAGGGGAGGGAGAGGAAACACCTTGGTTCCCTCATCCCCTACAAGCTCGTTACCCTCACGCAAGCGTAATCACTGCTGGTTTTTATTCCGGAAAATAATTATTAATGCCTTCCTTGACATCAGGGGCCGGGGGGCGGGACGACACGGCGCGCTTCCTTTCACCTCGCCACGGAAGTTAATGCAGGATGACGCCACAGAGCGAGTGGTGGGTAGGGTACTAGGGTACGCCGTTAGGTCCAATGAAAAGTGAAATATAGAGTATTTCGAGATTGGACAGGATTGTTTCTTATGTAAAATAAATTTTAAGGGTGGTTTTTGGTATTGTTCGCTTAAACTATTTTGGTGTGAGCACTGTCTTGCTATGGACAAAGATGGACTTTTATATTTCTATGCAAAACATAGCTTCAGCCCCCGCTAAAGTAACGGCTTCATTTGCACCTATCATCATATACATCCATATGAGTAGTAAGTAGTAGTAGTAGTATAGTAGTAGTTAGTTAGTAGTAGTAGTAGTAGTAGTAGAAAAGATAGTAGAATAGTAGGTTAAGGAGTATTAGTAAATAGGCTAGTAGTAGTGTACAGGGCTTGCGCGAGATGATCTTTGCGCCATGAATCCGTTCATCGAGTTATTTTTACCCGCGCAAGATTTTTAAAGTTGCTTCCCAAGCTAATAAAAAAAATGCAGAAGGCAATGAATCTGTATGTCTAGACAGCGAGCCCCCCCCGACATCATCTTGACATCTGCACACCTCACCGGTGAATGTGGGAGGGAGGGTTTCCCCTCCCTCTCCTACCTCCAAGGCGGATTGACAGTTTGCAATGATTTGAACTAATAGCCATGCCACGCGATTCCCTACATCCCGTGTTTTTGGCCTGTTTTTGTGGGGATGACATAATGGGTGGAAAAGCCATTACGGATGGCACAAACGATTCAAGCAGATCATTGAGTCTTTACAAGGTGGGATAAATAATGAAGGAAAATTTCAAGCTAAGAGGGACTATAAAGCTTTTGGTAGAACAGTGCAAATGTTGAGCCGTCGATTTAAGGTGGTGGAGAGGTGAATCTCCCCGATCCCACAAAGAAAATGTCATTGTGCGTTGGCTGGGAAACAAAAAAAAACGTGTGTATTTGTAACAGAACCAGGAGCTGTTAAGGCAGACCCAGCTTGATGCCAATCCTAGCCTTACAGCCAGAGAACGCTGGAAGGAGGGGAAATCATATACTTTCTTTGGTAAATGTGTACGCTTCGTACTGTACAGGACACTTTGAAACGTGACCTTGGTACAGGTTTTACCGGGCGCGGAATAATATAAGCCACTGAAAAATGAACGCCAAGGAAAGAAAGAAAAGGCTATCCACTTTGCCAAAAGAAAGAGAAAAGTACACAGGATTGGACCTGTCCTCGAACAAGTTGGCCGGGCTGTGCTGTGGAGAAGTTGACGATGAGAGAACATTATTGTGTGACGTGGAGGAGGACCAGCAAAAGTATGTACCGTCTCAGCCCCGGCTCAGACCCCACCGAGCCTGCCTACAATGAAAGACCACAAAACACCATCCCCAGTTTAATGGTGTGGGGTTTTTGCTTTACTGTTATGGTATTGGGAACTTAGCTGATTTTCCCAAAGAACACGACTGTTAACCAAAAGTCGTGGATTTTGATATTTAATTAAATGCCCACCTGAGAAGGCCTGATTATGGAAAAGACACAGGCACAGATTTTCCAACAGGATGGAGATGCTGCACACAGCGCGAGACCATATTGTTGTGATACAGTGGCTGTGATGACTAGCAGCAGATTGCGAGGGGAATAGCATTGACGGCCAGGTAATTCTCTCGTAGATCACCCATAGAAGAGAGTCCTTAGGGGCCATCATTTAAAGGCAAACTCCAGCTCACGTGACACCTCTACACTCCCCAAGCTTTAGAAATGGAGAGCTACGAAAGTGTTGGGAAGAATTTTAAGCCTGAAGTTCCTATCAAAAATCTTGCTGGAAGTGTACAACGCGCGCTTCAAAAGGGTCATCAAGAGGAAAGAGGCTACGCAACGAAAAATACTAACTACAATTCGTAAGCTAGTGTTGATATCCTACATTTATTTTGTATAAACCTGGTGCGTCATACTGGTAAAACATTCCCTTTTCGGAGTGAAGGCGCGTAGTGATTATTCCCGCGGCCAAACTGTAGTAGTAGTAGTGTAAAATATAAATGAAAAAAAACATGGCGCAAATATAAAATATGTCAAAGCTCCAAACTACAAGACGATTCTGTGTATATGTACGAGGGACGGTGGGGAACACAAATAGTCTTAATTGTAAATGTGCTAATATAAATAGAAGGATGTGTCCGTTATTGCCTGAGGTTAATTCGATGTGAGATGATATCACTTGTTATCAACTAATATTTGTTGTAGTTCCAAAATTCGGATATCTACGTGTTTCAATAAATAACATGCTAGTTTCTTTCTATCTCTCTGCTCTCCACCTACTCTCTCTCTGCTGTCTCTCCACTCCTCTTCCGTCCCCTCCTCACCACCCCTCTCCATCGTTCCCCGCCCTTTTCTATTCCTCAAATGTTTTCCTTTCCGTCCTGCCATCCCCGCTTTCTTTCCACTTCTCCATCTTTCTCTCTCTCTCTCTCTCTCTCTCTCTCCCTCTCTCTCTCTCTCTCTCTCTGCTCTCTCCTCTTCATCTCTCTTCTCTCTCTCTCTCTCTCTCTCTTCTCTATCTCTCTCTCTCTCCTCTCTCTCTCTCTCTCTCTCGCCCTGACTAGAGCATAGTTGTAAAGTAATAAAATGACAAAACATGGATGGGAGCAAATATTATAAAAAGTCAAGCTCGCAAAAGTCCAAGACGATGCTTGTGTATGTTACGAGGAGGGAACAACAAATGTCTTAATTGTAAATGTGTATAAACTAAATAGAAGGTGTGTCAAGTCTGCAAATAACGGAAATGAGTGTCAAAAACCCAAGCGAGCCGGCGAAAGGGCACGGACAAGAGGAATGCGAGGGAAGAGCAGGAGGGAAGAAAGGAGAGGCGGGCGACACAAACCGGAGATCCAGGAAAAGATCAAGCAAGATGAAAAAGACAGAGGTGACAATGAAAGTGCGGCAGAAAGCCCCGATAGCACTAAACACCGGTATCGTCCAACCGCGCACGCCACCAACCGCCTAGCACCCGTTCCACATGATTGTACCCCCACCGAACATTGATTGGAGGAAAATGAGAGATGGGGCCGCATTTTAGAAAAAGGTCAAAACGGAGAAAGAAGGAAGATATAACAAACAAGATTGGGTTTAGGATAACACATCATACCTTGAGGATAATGGGGGTAGGTCTCAGGGCAATAATCATTTTGACGAATGGCCACCAAACATGATACAGGCATGACCAAACTAAATCAAAGTCTGGTAGCTGCTTATAAAACGAATACACACTAAGGTAACAGCCCTCTTGCACCACATATGCCACCTGAAGAAAAGTCCTCACTTTGTTCTTTCCTTTCTCCCAAAACTCTTCTCAGAAGACACATCAAAAGGCCACCAAGGAAGAACGAACAAGAATGAGTGAGACAACAATGTGAAAGCACTCACAAGAAGAGGTTACTCTAAGAATAGCCAGGGGGGATTAAGTTCAAATAAGAACGTAGGTTGAACTTGAGGAAAAAAAAAAAACTCCGAGGAGCTCTCTTGAGGGAAATCGAGATGAGGAGAGAGAGTCTACAGAAAGACTGCCAAGACTGCCCCCCCCCCCCTAAAAAAAAAACGATGATAAGGCACGGGCTTTGCGGATAAGATGAGACAAGGCAACGTTGTCATCCGACACTCCGGTCTCTGAGATTGAAGATCAGAAAAACGGGCGGTGTGTTGCCACTCCACCGAGGAAACTATCAAATTGTTGGAGGAAAAACATCTCACCCAGCAATTCGGACGGGACTAAGACAGCAGGGACCTCCTCAAATCTCAAAACAGTGTCATCTATTGAGTTGATTGTACAAGGGAGAGCTGTATGGAAAAAAGCTCTCCAGATAAAAGGGGCAGCAGCGGGGTCCCTCAGGCATGGATGCAAGAGGGTGGCACGTTCGCGGCTGAGCCAGCACTCAATGGGCAGTGCCAGCTGGTGACTTGTGCAGCGTCTAGCAACACTCGCGAGGAAAATTGCCGACACCAAATGCCGACATGTTGGCGCCTGACTGCTTGCCGCCTTATTCCCCATTGAACAAGAAGCCAGGGTGCAGGGCTATCGGCGTTGGGGAAGTCCTCCGCCGGATGATAGGGAAATGGCATCATGGGCGAGGGGGAAAGAGGATGTAAGAAGAGCGGCAGGAAACCTACAGGTGTGTGCTGGACAGCAGGCAGGTGGGGAAAGCGGCCATTCCACGCCATGAGGACACGATCTTTGGGTCAGGAAGATGTTGAAGCGGTATTATTAGTGGACGCAAAAAAGGCCTTATCAAACACAAATAAACAGAGCGACAATGCCCACAACATTCCGAAGCCAAGTTGTCCCCCAATCGGACATATGTGGAAAACAACATACAGAGAACCCTCAGACATGGTTCATAAGAGGATGATAGAAAAAATAGCATTGTTAATTTTTCAATCAAGGGAGGAACAACACAAGGTGACCCAGTAGCCATGGCAATGTACGCCCATTGGGCCTATCAGTGCTTCAAGAGGAGATTCAATGAAAAGGACACAGGGAAGCAAGTGGCATATGCGGACGACCTAACAGGAGCCGGAAAATCTCAGAACTAAGGAAGTGGTGGGATCTGTGAAGAGAAACGGCGACCTACTATAGATACACACCCAACACCACCAAAGTCATCCTCATCGTAAAACCTGAACATTATGAAATTGGGAATGCGGACTTTCAGGACAGCGGAGTCACTGATGACAAAGGACGGGCAGGCGGGCATTTGGGAGCTGTGATTGGAACAACCGGATTCAAGCAGAAATATGTGTAGGAGAAGAAAAAGTATAAGAAAAGTATCAGAGCAGGTGGGAGTTGAAAGTGTGATGATGATGAATGTGAAGAGAGGAGGCGAGTCTGTCTTGGTCTCCCGACCCCATTAGCAAGAACAAAAAAGACAGAAAGCCACACCGCAGCTTTACTTCAGCATTCACACATGAGCCGACAACATCGCATTGGCAGCTTCGTCAAGCGCACCACCAGAGGCATCACGCCATCTCCTCAGGACCGTTGGAAGAATCCTCTCAGGGAAAAAACCTTCCTACCAGCACTGGTTTAAAAAACTAATTTCGTCATAGGACAAAGACGCATGAGGCGAGCTTGCCTGGTACACCTCCACCAAGGAAGTGGGTGGTGGGATGCATGGGCATGGGGATCCCACGTCCCTGAAAAAAAATGGTGAGGGAGAAGGTAAAAACCGAGACGTCCATTCCATCTCTCAACCAGTGGTCCCTCACCGAAAATAAAAAAAAAATCATAGCTCAAGACGCAAAGGGAAGGAAAAAAAGGACCCGGGAATGCCTGGTCTGGAGCTAAAGGAAAAACCATGTCTAGAAAACAGACAGAAATGCACAAGTGGAAAGAGTTGCAACACCTAAAAACCGTTCCATGCCCAATCCGAAACCGTGAAGATAATTCACATGCACAGGGAAACGGGAACGGTCCAAATGGCTAACATGCTGCCTTTATCAGAGCTAAAAGCGCTTTAGCCTCAACAAACAAGAATTCGTAGATGCCGCTCGTTGCCTCTGAGGTATGGCTGGCCAGTGGATAGGGGCTACCCAAAAACCTGGGTTATGTGAGATCAACAGCGTCTCACCCATACAATGACATGTAAAAAAGGGAGGATTAGTGTGCATCAGACCACGATGAGGATGAGAGATTTGAAGCGGCCAGGCATCACCAAATCAGGGAGGGTTATGCCGCAGAGTCGTCACCACCGGAACCAACTCTCTCCCCTGAATGGCGAACAGTGCAGTACAGGACGGCCAACACCACAAAACGAGGCCAGCAGGGCAGAGTGGACGTAAAAACCACTAGTGGCTCGTGGTTTCTGGACCAGTAGGAGAGAGAGCGTTAAGCGACATCAGATCTTGGACGATCAATGCCGCCCTGCTACCAGAGGATCCCACTGGAAGCTGCTCACCAACTGCCTCACCAAAAGAAATGAACGGGAACATAGTATCAGTGTAGTATGGAGATAGGATCCGGAATGTCGACCACGGCAGGCTTCACACCCTGGTTTTCACTACGGCAGGCGGGATGGGCCCCCAAGGCCAAGAAAGGACGCTTCACATATTCAAGAATAGCAGATGTACTGGCAGAAAAGAGAGCACCAAGACAGAGCCACGTTGGGTAGCCTGGATGACGGGTGCGCTGTTTCGTACTACAACTTATCCCTGCCAGGTCTACCTCTATGCTCAGGGATACTAGATACTCCGACCCCACAAACCAATCGATTTTTTAGAAGGCCTGAACTACCAGGCCACTGTCGTGGGGAGCGGCATATTAGTGTAGATGACGAGAGAGAGGGGAGTAAGTAGTGGAAAAGTATAGTAGCCTATGGTTGGATGCCACAGTCAGTAGCATCAGAGTTGGGGCTACTGGCCTCCCAGTTAATGGAGTCCGCAATAAAAACAAACGGTGGAGGTATCTGTATAAAAAAAAGTAGTTAGTAGTAGTAGTAGTAGTAGTAGTAGTAGTGTAGTATAGTAGTAGTAGTAGTAGTAGTAGTAGTAGTAGTAGTAGTAGTAGTAGTAATAGTAGTAAAAATAGTAGTACTGTAGTAGTAGTAGTAGTAGTAGTAGTAGTAGTAGTAGTAGTAGTATATAGTAGTAGTAGCAATAGTAGTAGAAGTAGTAGTAGTAGTAGTAGTAGTAGCAGTAGTAGTAGTAGTAGTAGTAGTAGTAGTAGTAGCAGCAGCAATAATTAATCACTTGGACCCACCATTACTAATTGGTTCATCTGAAAAACTTACAAAACTGAAACAAAACATAAATTTCTACCACACAATCCATCCATTTAATATTCTAGTTTGCGAGGAAAGTGTAAATTCTTCATCAGCCAAAGAGCACAAAAGAATCTTCAGGAAAAATAGAATAAATACACAAACCTCTGCTTCCTATCTGTCAACTTGTGTTAGAGTAAATGATAAACAGGACTTTGGATCTAACTTTAGGGAAAAGTTAGGGTGAGAAGATGAAACGGATTTACGAAGAGTTACAGGAGATGGATAAGTGAAGAAGGGTGGAGGGACAGGACTGAGGATGATAGGGAGAGGCGGATGAGGAGGATTAATGGTAAAAAGTGGTGTGTTTGGATGATATATTTATCCGCGTTTGTGGTGTTGGAACCGGTTCAGCAGGATCATCATAATCCCAAGCTAATCTTCTCCGACCAAAAGTAAATTAAATAACTAATATATATATATGTGTGGGGTAAAAAAATATATACATTAACAGCTCATTACCTCCGTCACGCCACGCACCAGGTACACACGCACGCACATAGATAACACACACAACACCACACACACACACACACACACACACACACACACACCTGGTGCTCCGTAGTGTAGGGGTAGCACGCCGGTTCACAACCGAGAGGTCCCACGATCCCGGGCGAGCGGAAACAGATGGGTTGTTTCCTTAAAACCCGACCCCCCTGTCCTCCCAGCAGCACCACAGCCCGTCGCTCGTGTACATGTGGACCAGAAAGAGGATGAGGGCAAAAACTGAACCCCCTGGAAATCCTAGTAAGTACTGCCTGCAGGTGTATTTCAAACTCACTCGACATAAAGGGTTTCACCACAGATAGGGGGA
>JACEEZ010019445.1:497500-539122 GCA_016584305.1 Chionoecetes opilio
CACAAAGGCTGGACACAACACAAAAGTTTATAGAATGGAGTTGTCTAGACGTGTGGTGAAGTGTGTCTTAGAGCGGGTGATGAAAAGGTCTAGACCGTGTGGGGAAAGAGGCCAGAGGCATAGTGGCCAGACCCTGTGATAAATAGTGTCTTTTTTTACATCGCACAAAGGACTGGCCACACACCAAAAAGTGATATGAATGGAGTTGTCTAGACCGTGTGGTGAAGTGTGTGTCTAGAGCGGGTGGTGAAAAGAGTCTAGACCGTGTGGGGAAGAGGCCAGAGGCCTAGTGGCCAGACCGTGTGATAAATAGGGTCTTTTTTTTACATCGCACAAAGGACTGGCCACACACCACAAAAAGTGTGATATGAATGGAGTTGTCTAGACCGTGTGGTGAAGTGTGTGTCTAGACCGGGTGGTGAAAAGAGTCCAGACTGTGTGGTGAAAAGTGTCTAGACCCTGTGGTGAAGAGAGTGTCTAGACTCTAGACCGTGTGGTGATGAAGAGAGTGTCTAGACCGTGTGGTGAACGGAGTGTCTAGAGACTCTAGACCGTGTGGTGAAGAGTGTGTCTAGACCATGTGGTGAATATAGAAATAAATAAATAGATTAGAAAAATTGTAATCTCCCCTATTCGTCGTCGACACTGGTTCTTGATATTTTTTGAGGGGAGGAATTTTTTGGTCATGGTTACATTCTTGCGTTACGTTTTGTGCACTATTTACTATTGCACACCCCTCGCTGGGTTTTCTCATTATTAATATTCTTTTTTTACTTTCTCTCTCTCCTCTCTCTCTCTCTCTCTCTCTTCTCTCTCTCTCTCTCTCTCTCTCTCTCTCCCCTCTCTCTCTCTCTCTCTCCTCTCTCTCTCTCTCTCTCTCTCTCTCTCTCTCTCTCTCTCTCTCTCCTCACTCCTTCTTGCTCTACTCTCTCTACTCTCTTTCTCTGTTCCTTTCACGGTCCTTGTTACTTCTCAATCACAACCTTCAATTCTTCTGTTTCGTCATCGTCTTTTTACCTTTCCTGTTATTTTTTTCTATCTCTCACTCTGCTCTCATCCTCCGCTCTAATTTCTCTACTTTCACATCTTTTTTACTTTAGTTCCTCTCACAAAAGAACTCTATCACAGTCACGAGCCTTATATCATCCGCTTATTCAGTTCCTCTTATTTCTTAGGTCGCCCGGCAGGCAATCATAGCGGAGAGGAGGCGGCGGTCTATACTGTACATCACAGCTGGTGCAAGTCTTGATTAACTCGCTGGTACTTCGGCGCCACAGACTGCTTTGAGGCGGTGCTCCATCATGCACCAGGGTTCGAGAGAGAGAGAGAGAGAGAAGAAGGAGAGAAGGAGAGAGAGAGAGAGAGAGGAGGAGAGAGAGAGAGAGAGAGAGAAGAGAGAGAGAAGAGGATAGAGGAGAGCGAGAGAGAGAGAGAGAAGAGAGAGAGAGAGAGAGAGAGAGAGAGAGAGATGCTATGGCTCATGTGGTGCCCAGTGTTGAGTTAGGGGATGAGGAGGGTGTTGGTATGTTGGTAGTGTGTGTGGTGTGTGGTGTGGTGGTGGGTGTGTGGGATGGGATGGATGGTGAGTGGTGGAGGTGGTGAGTGTGAGGATGGGAGTGGTGAGAGTGGATGATGAGGTGGTGGTGGTGAGATGAGGATGAGTGTGGGAGGGATGTAGTGTGGGTGGATGGTGAGAGGATGAGTGATGGATGTAGAGGATGGATGTGTGACGATGATGTGGAGGAGGTGAGAGGTGAGGGGTAGGAGGTGGTGTGTGTGTGTGTGTTTGTGGGTGTGTGGTTTGTGTGTGTGTGGTGTTGTGTGTGTGTGTTGTGTGTGTGTCGGTGTGTGTGTGTGTGTGTGTGTGTGTGTGTGTGTCTCATTCACCCATGGTCTTGTCCACGCGAGCCGGACTCGCGAACGAGCTTCACAATCCCGGTGCGAGATTGGAGCTCATTATTACCGATCTTTGGGTAATGCTGGGACCTCACACTCCACACAGCCCCATCCCCTTGCTCAAGGGGGATAGTAACCGCCCGAGTTTGTCAGTGGAAATCCATGGGAGCACTGCGGATTCGAACCAACTACCACAGAATGACAGACCGGCGCGCTATCCACTTGACCATCGTGGTGGGGGTGGTGGTGGTGGTGTGTGTGTGTGTGTGTATTTCTGCCCTCCTATATTTCACGCTAAATTACACTAGACCAATTAAGCTAATTATTCAACCCACCTGACCTTCAACTAACGAACTGACTGACGCGTCCTGTGTCTCTGTTGTTGTTGTGGCTTGCTTACTGATGGGATTAGCTACGGCATTATCTATGTGGTAATTACTGTGAGTTATTAAAGCATGACTCAATTCTTTACTATTATTTCTATTTTGATATAGTGTTGGTAAGGGAGGGTAGGAGGAAGAGGATAGACAGAAGAGGCGAGAAGGAGAAGGAAGAGGAACTGTAGAAGAAGAGGAAAAGGAGGTGAAACGGAGTAGACAAGAACGGAGAGACGAGATGAGAGGAAACAAAAATGAGGGGGAAACGAAATGAGCAAGAAGAGATGACAGGAGGAGGTTAATGTTGCTCTAAGGAGGATAAAGGAAGGATTAACAGGAGGAGGAGGATAATGGATAAATAAAGAGTAAGAATGAATCCGAATGAGGCTACAGGGGCAAGAGAGTAACATAAATGTTGACGTTGCAGTTGGAACAAGTAAGGAAAGACACTGAAGAATACGAATCTGTCGGAAGGAGAGAAGAAAATCCAGCAGATATGATATTCAGGTCAGGAGGCGGAACCAGAAGGAGGAGGAGGAAGAGGAAGAGGAGGAGGAGGAAGAGGAGGAGGAGGAGGAGGAGAGGAGGAGGGGAGGAGGAGGAGGAGGAGGAGGAGGAGGATTACATAGGATTTCATAGGAATAACAGACACCAGGAGACCTATTGGTCCATGACGAGGGTATCTTGCTGGAACTACATACTACTAACTTCCACTACTTGTAAGAAAACAGTTGGAAAATGATACCATGTCCCTAAAGAAGATAGGAACATGATGTTTTGTAGTGCAAAAAGATAGGGTATGAAATATACTAACTACAGCTACCACTACCACTACAACTAATCGATCCGGGGACTAAATATGAATTCGCAGGGCACTATCGATACCATTCATTTCTGGGCTAAAGGGCCCCCCCGGGGGTTTGGGGGGGGGGGGAGGGAAAGGGGGGGGGGGGGAAAAAAAAAAGGGGGGGGGGGGGGGGGGGGGGGTTTTTTTTTTTGGGGGGTTTTTTTTAAAAAAGGGATTGGGGGGGGGAAAAAAAACCCCGGGGGGAAAAAAGGGAAAAAAAGGGTTTAAAAAAAAATTTAAAAATTTAAAAAAAAACGGGGGAAAAAAAAGGGGGGGAAAAAAAAGGAAAAAAAAAAAAGGGGGGGGAAAAAAAAAGGGGGGGAAAAAAAAATAAAAAAAAAAACCCCCCCCCCAAAAAAAAGGGGGAAAAAAAAAAAAATTAAATTTGGGGGGCCCAAAAGGGCCCAAAAAAAAAAATTTTTTTGAAAAAAAAAAAATTTTTTTTTTTTGGGGGGGGGGAAAAAAAAAGGGAAAAAACCCCTTTAAATTTGAAAAAAGGGGGGGGAAAAAGGGGGAAAAAAAAAAACCCGGGGGGGGGGGAAAAAAAAAAATTTTTTAAAGGGAAAAATTTTTTTAAAAAAAAAAAGGGGGGGGAAAAATTGGCCCAAAAAAAAATTTTCCCCCCCTTTTTTTTTTGGGGGGGAAAAATTTTTTTTGGTTTTTTTTGGGGGGGGTTTTTTATTTTTTTTAAAAAAACCCCCCCTTAACCCCAAAAAAAGGGGGGGCCCCCAAAAAAAAAAAAAAAAATTTTTTTTTTTTTTTTTTTTTAAAAAAAATTTTTTTTGGGGGGCCCCTTTTTTCCCCCCAAAAAACCCCCCAAAAACCCCCCCTTTTTTTTTAAAAAAATTTTTTTTTTTTTTAAAAATTTTTTTTTTTCATTGCCTTTTTTTTTGGTTTTTTTTTTTTAAAAAATTTTTTGGGGGGTTTTAAATTTTACCCCCAAACCCCCTTTTAAGGGAAAAAATTTTTAAAAATTTTTTTTTAATTTTTTTTTTGGTTGTTTTTTAAATTTTTTTTTTTTTTTTTTTAAAAACCCAAAAAAAAAGGAAAACCCGGGCCAAAAAAAAAAATTTTAAAATTTAAAAAGGGGGGTTTTTTTTTAAATTTTTTAAAAAACCCCCCCTTTTTTTTTTTTGGGGAAAGAAAACCCCCCTTTTTTTCCCTCCCCCCCCCCTTTTTTTTGGTTTTTTTTGGGGCCAAAAATTTTTTTAAAAAAAATTTTTTTTTTTTTTTAAAATTTTTTTTAAAAAAAAAAAAAAAAAATTTTTTTTTTTTTTTTTTTTTTTTGGGGGTTTTTTTTTTATTTTTTAAAAAAAAATTTTTTTTAAAAATTTTTTTTTTTTAAAAATTTTTTTCCCAAAAAAATTTTTCCGAAAAAAATTAGGACCCCCCCCAAAAACCCCTTTTTTCCCCCCCCCCCTTTTTTGGCCTTTTCCTTTTTTTTTTTGGGGGGGCCCCCCAAAAAAAAATTTTTTCCCCCCAATTTTCCCTTCCCCCCCCAAAAAGGTTTTTGGGGCCTTTTGGGCTTTTTTTAAAATTTTTTTTCCCGGGGGTTTTTTTTTCCCCTTTTTTAAAAAAAAAAAAAAACCCGGGGGGGTTCTTTTTTTTTTTTTTGGGGTTTTTTTTGGGTTTTTAAGGTTTTCCTTTTTTTTAAAAAAATTTTTTTTTTAAAAAAATTTTAAAAGGTTCCTTTTTTTTTGGGGTTTTTTTTTTTTTTTTGGGGGGAAAAAATTTTTAAATTTTTTTTTCCCTTTTTTCCAACTTTTTTAAAAAAAATTTTTGGGGGGGTTTTTTTCTTTTTTTTTTTCCCCCTTTTTTCCCCCCCCGGGTTTTTTTTTTTTTTTAAATTTTAAAATTCCCCCCCCAATTTTTTTTTCCCCTTTCCCCCCCCGGGGGTTTTTTTTGGGGATTTTTTTTTATAAAAAATTTTTTTTTTTAAAATTGGAAGGGGGGGGCCAAAAAAAGGGGTTTTTTTTTAAAAAACCCCAATTTTTTTTTGGTTTTTTTTAAAAAAAAATTTTTTTTTTTTTTGGGTTTTTTTTTTTTTTCCTTTTGGTTTTTTTTTTTTCCCTTTTTTTGGGGGGGGGGGGTTTTTTTTTTTTTTAAATTTTTTTGGGGTTTTTTAAAATTTTTTTTTTGGGTTTTTTTTTCCCCCCTTTTTTAACCTGGGTTTTTTTTTTAAAGGGTTTTTTTTCCAAAAATTTTTTTTCCCCAAAAAAATTTTTTAATTTTTTCCCCCCCCCCCAAAAAATTTCCCCCCTTTTTTACCCCCTTTTTTTAAAAAAAACCTTTTTTTTTTTTTAAAACAAAAAAATTTTTTTTTTTTAAAAAATTTTTTCCCCAAAAAAAAGGGGTTTTTTTTTTTTAAAAAAACCCAAAAAAAGGTCGAAAGGAAAAAAAACCCCCAAATTTTTGGGGGAAAACCCCCTTTTTTAAAAATTTTTTTTTTAAAAACCCTTTTTTTTCCCCCTTTTTTTTTAAATTAATTTGGGTTTTTTTTAAAACCCCCCCCAAAAAATTTTTTTTTTAAAAGGTTTTTTTTTTTGGGGGGGAAAAAAAATTTTTAAAAAGGGGGGGAAAATTTTTCCCTTTTTTTAAAAAAAATTTTTTTTTTTGGGGGGAAATGATTTTTTTTTTTGGGGGGGGGTTTTTTTTTTTTAAAAAAAACCCCCCCCTTTTTGGGGTTTTTTTTGTTTTTTTGGGTTTTAAAAATTTTTTTTTTTGGGGGCCCCCCCGGGGGGGGTTTTTTCCCCAAAAAAAAATTTGGGTTATTTTTTTTTCCCGGGGGGGGTTTTTTTTAAAAAAAAAGGGGGGAAAACCGGCGGGTTGGGCCCCCCTTTTCCGGGTTTTTTTTTTTTAAAAGGGAAAAAGGGTTTTTAACCCCCTTTTAAAAAAGGGAAATTTTTGGGGGTTTTCCCCCCGGGGGAAAAAACCTTTTTCCCCCAAAATTTTTTCCAAAAGGGGGGGGGGGGAAAAAAAAAACCCCCAAAAAAGGGGAAATTTCCCAAAAAATTTTTTTTTAAAAAAAGGGGAAAAAAGGGCCCCTTTTTTGGTAAAATTTACCGAAAAAATTTGGGTTTTTTTTTTTTTTTAAAAAAAAATTTTTTGAGGGGGGGGAAAAAGGGGGGAGGGGGGGGGGTGGGGAAAGGGGGGAGGAGGGGGGGGGGGGGGGGGGAAAAGGAAGGAAAAAAAAGGGGGGGGAAAGGGTTTTTTTTAAAAATTTTTTTTTTTAAAATTTTTTTTTTTTTTTTTTTAAAAAGGGGATGGGGAAAAAAAAAAAAAAAAACCCCCCTTTTTTAAAAAATTTTTTTGGGGCAATATTTTTTGGGGTTTGGGGGGGGAAAAAAAATAAAAAAAAAAGGGGGGGGTTTTTTGTTGGGGGGGGGGGGGGGGGGGGGGTTTTTTGGGGGGGGGGGGGGGGGTTTTTGGGGGGGGTTTGGGGGGGGGTTGGGGGGTTGGGGGGGGTTTTTTGGGGGGGGGGGTTTTTCCCCAAAAATTTTTTTTTTTTTTTTTTTTTTTAAAATTTTTTCCTTTTTTAAAAAAAAAACCCTTTAAAAAATTTAAAAAAAAAAACCAAACCAAAAAGGGGAAAAAAGGGGCCCCCCCGGGGGCCCCCCCCCCCCCCCTTAAAAAAAGGGGGGGGGGGGGGAAAAACCCCCCCGGGGGGGGGGGCCAAACCCCCCAAAAAAACCCCCAAAATTTTTAAAAATTTTTGGGGGCCGGGGTTTTGGGGAAAACCCTGCCCTTTTTTTTGGGGGGGGGTTTTGGGGGTTTTTTGGGGGCCCCCCCTTTTTTTTCCCCGGGTTTTTAAATTTTTTTAAAAAATTTTTAAAAAAAATTTTTGGGGGGGCCCCCCCGGCCCCCCGGGGGGGGGAAAAGGCCCCCCCCCTCCCCCCCTTTTCCCCCCCCTTTTTCCCCCCTTTTTTTTCCCCCCCTCCCCATTTTCCCCTTTTTTTCCCCCCCCTTTCCCCCCCCCTCCCCCCAACCCCCCCTTTTTTCCCCCCCCCCCTTTCTGGGCCCCCCCGGGGGGTTTCCCCCCCCCCTTTCCCCCCCAACCCCCCCCCCGTTCCCCTTTTTTTTCCCCCCCCGGGCCCCCCCCTTGGGGGCCCCCCCGTTTCCCCCTTTTTCCCCCCCCTTGGGGTTTCCCCCTTTTTTTCCCCTTTTTTTCCCCAACCCCCCCCCCCCCCCCCCTCTTTTTTTTTTTCCCCCAAAACCTTTTTCCCCGGGCCCCCCCCCCCCCCAAAAAAAAATTTTTGGGTTTTTGGGCCAAAGGAATTTTTCCCCCGGGGTTTTTTCCCCCCTTTTTGGGGGGGGGCCCCCAAAAAAAGGGGGGGGGGGGGGCCCCCCCCCTTTTTTCCCAAAAAAATTTTTTTAAAAATTTGGGGGGGGGGGCCCCCCCCCGGGGGCCCCCAAGGGGGGGGAAAAGGTTTGGGGGGGCCCCCGTCGGCCCCCCCCGGGGGGGGGGGGAAAAAAGGGGGGGGGTTTTTAAAAAAAATTTTTGGGGGGTTTTTTTTGGGGGAAAAAAAAAAGGCCCCCCCCGGGGGGTTTGGGGGGGGGGGGAAAAGGGGGGGTTTCCCCCCTTTTTTGGGCCCCTTTTCCCCCCCGTTTCCCCGGGGGGGGGCCCCCCCCCCCGGGGGGAAAATTTTTTTTTTTTAATTTTTTTTTTTTTGGGGGCCCCAAAGGGGGAAAAAAAAAGGGGGGAAAAAAACCCAAAAAAAAAGGGGGGGGCCCCCCCCCCGGGGTTTTAAAATTTTTTTTCCCCCCTTTTTTAAAAAAAAAAAATTTTTTGGGGGGGAAAAAAAAAAGGGGGGGTTTTTTTTTTTGGGGAAAAATTTTTTTTTTGTTGGGGGGGGGGAAAAAAAAATTTAAAAAACCCCTTTTTTTCCCCCAAAAAAAAAAAACCCCCCCTTTTTTTAAAAGGGGGGGGGAAAAAAAAAAACCCCCCCCCCCCGGGCCCCCCCGGGGGGGGGGAAAAAAGGGGGGGAAAAAAAACCCCCCAAAAAACCCCCCCAAAAAGGGAAAAAAGGGGGGGGGCCCCCCCCCGGGGGGGGCCCCCTTTTTGAAATGGAAAGGGGGAAGGGCCCCGGGGCCCCCCCTTAAATTTTTTTGGGGGAAAATTCCCCCCCCCCCCAAAAAAAAAAAAAAGGGGGTTTTTCCCCCCAAAAAAAAAAAGGGGGGGGGGTTTTTTTTAAAAAGGGGAAAAGGGGTTTTGGGGGCCCCCCTTTTTGCTCTCTCTCTCTCTCCTCTCTCTCTCTCTCTCTCTCTCTCTCTCTCTCTCTCTCTCTCTCTCTCTCTCTCTCTCTCTCTCTCTCTCTCTCTCTCTCTCTCTCTCTCTCTTTGTATGTCTGGTACGCATTGTCATGACTCCAACATACTTTTAATGCCACCGCTGCGCCCCCGCCGGACACAACACTAAAGTGCCTGGAATACCGAAAAAGGTTACGTCCAAATGTACATTTTGCGACGATACCCCGGTCGTTGTACTTCCGAATACGTGAAAAAATGAAGAGCTGACATAAATTTTGACAGGAATACAGTAAATTGAAACCTATTACGTATACTATTTTTATACGAAAAAAAATATTATGATAAAGTGTGGGCGACAGTGTAACCCCCGGCTTACACCCGGTACCCATTCACTGCTGGGTGCACAGTGGCTCGAGTTGTAAGAAGACCGCCCGTCTGTCTCCGCTCCGTCCGGGGACTGAACACGGGAATTCTCGGTTGTGATGTATAAACGTTAGAGGAGTTCATGTTTGAAGTACGAAATAAGTTACAGAAAAAGAGAAAAAAACAAATGTGAATAAAGTGAGGGTAACAGCTGGTGATCAAGAGTCAAGCGCGTAATCAAGGCCGTATGTTGTATTACATTAGCCCTTCCCTTTATCGAAGTTTCTTACTGTCGGCTTAATGGAGACTGGCATTTAGAAGGCTTTTTATGTATTTCTTTTTTCTGCTCTTGGCCAGTCCCTTGAGATGTAAAAAAGAATAAGAAAAAAGTGAAAAGAAAACTAATGGTCACACCTCAAGCAACTGTCCAGTCGGTAACCTTGAAATGACCTTCAAGGTCATTTTAAAGGTCACCTTTAATTCCATGCATATGAATTCTTATGACAAGCATTTTTGAAAGATATTCGTAATGTATACCGCTAATTGTTTATGCATGATATACTATTATATTAGAATTAGCAATGTGATGTTATTGTTTATTAATAAATTGATTAATAAATTAAAAAAATTGTTATTCTCCGATGGAAATAACCCATTAAACCCACAGTATAGTGTGGTAGCGTGGTAGACCTCATAATAAAGTAGAAGCAGCCGGTAGACCGCATACTAAGGTAGAAACAGAACGGTAGAACGCATACTAAAGTAACACCGAAAATTACGTGGCTCCAGTAACATGAGCAAACACTCAAGGCATAGAACGATCGTGGTTGGTTGCCAAAACACGTATTTTAAAGAACATGAGAGGTGTTAGCAAGGAACTGTTTCAGTCACACCTTAATCATTTTTGCTGGAAAGTGCTCAGAAAAGATGAACCTGATTTTTTTATAGCATTTTTGAACGATATTCGTAATGTATACCGCTAATTGTTTATGCATGATATAATATTGTATTAAAATTAGCAATGTGATGTTATTGTTCATTAATAAATTGATTAATAAATAAAATAAAATGTTATTCTCCGATGGAAATAATCCATTAAACCCACAGTATAGTGTGGTAGCGTGGTAGACCTCATACTAAAGTAGAAGCAGCCGGTAGACCGCATACTAAGGTAGAAACAGAACGGTAGAACGCATACTAAAGTATCACCAACATGTCTCTATCTCTCATATTTTAAAAGATATTCCGTAATAATGTATCTGATCTTCAACATTACCTTCAAGGTAATTTCAAGGCCAGCACTGAATTATTTGTATATGGTTTCCTATTTGTGATGTATTGCCACCATGGCTGTACATCGTATATGTAACAAGTTATGAAAATATGAATATGGATTTGACCTGGCCAGAGATCATGAAGGTGATTTTCAAGGTCATGAACATTTCAGGCTTATGGTTTCCTGTTGGTAGTCAGGTGAAACCATAGGTGTACAACCCATATCAACTGAGTTATTAAACCTTATATGTACAACCTTAAGCCCTTGCCTGTGACCTTGACTTTTTGGATGATGCTAATTTTCGATCTCGTCTGAGATATTCAACCCATAAGTATACCTAGCAAGTTTCGTTATAATCCGTTAATCCTTTCTCGAGTCATCGTGTTCACAACTTCACACACACACACACACACACACACACGCATACACACACTCACACACACATACGCGCGCACACACACACCCACACGCGCGCACACACACACACACACACACACACACACACACGCACACACGCACCCCCCCCACACACACATACATACACACACACACACACACACACACACACACAAACAAAAACAGTACTCCCGTGCCACGTGGTCGACGGTCGTATCACTTATCACTTACAACATCGACCAGGCCGAGTCACTACATTTTTTTTTTTTTTTTTTTTTTTTTTTTTTATTTTTTTTTACATCTGTGCCTATAGCACCTGTAGGCAGTGGTGACCCAGGGCTCGGATGGTAGGCTCTGGAGGTTCACTTGAGGGTTCTGATGGTTGGTCCTCGCCCGTTGGTGGCGCAGGCAGGATTCTTATAGTGACGCCTGTGAGGCTCATGCCGCCCCCCTGTGTCCTCCGATGCACTCGCAGTCGAAGGTAGAGTTGATAGGCAGGGCATGTGGGTGTTCTTAGGCCACTCGACGGTGCAGAAAGGTTTTGGGTTTCTTCGGGGATCGAGCTCGGGTCACCGAGAACGCCAGTCGGAGACTCTAACCGCTCCGCTACCGCCTCCCCTTGGGAGGGTCATGTCATGGAGGACATGCAGGGTCAGCCAAGTCAAAATAAACAGAAAGGCCGAAGAAATACGCAATGAAGGACAATAAAACACAATCAACAAATGCGTCTCGTTTGGGTGTTTTAAAGGATAGCACGTAAATATTATTCATGATTTCCATAGTGATTGACTTAGTAATTGGCAGTATTAATTACCCTAACGCACTCTATACACGGTTCACATGACAAAGTGTGCAAAATACGTTATTACCAAGATCATTCTCGGCACGGCAATAAAGAGTAAGGGTCACGATATGCACATGGAGAGGGAGAGGAGCATCTTTATGTTCGGCTCAAACTAATCCTCGTGCAACACCCTTCATGTTATTAATGCGAGTGCCTTCCCGCCAATACTTGAAGATCTCTTTGTACACTAAACGCTGCAGCATGAACGACACGTGGAGTCATGCAAGATTATTACGATTACTACCCATGAGCTGATGATGAATGATGATGATGTGATGATGATGATGATGACTCATGCCTTACCTTCCATATTAAAACTTTGCACAGTTCTTAATAACCTCCCGTCCACCCCATACACCTCAAGTATTTGCTGCATTGCCTTTCTGTAGAGTGTGTCATACACTTTCCTCAGCTCCACGCACCATTATTATATTAACACATAATATTATCTTCTATTTCCTGTATATTTTTTTCCAAACATTCCCTACAACCAAAACAGTGTCGTTTACTTTTACTTAACTTACGTACAATTATAGTATGCCTATAGTTTAGGATGCGAAACTTGCTTGTATTGTTTTTTTTAATATTTAGCCTTGTGCTAAATGCCCCCTTAACGTGTTTGGGGAAAGCTTCTCTGAATGATAAAAATTACACATTTTTTTCCATTACAATAAACATCAACATTATCATTGTATTTTTCTCACTGTTAATATTTCTACCAGATCAGATAACGGAAAAAAAATGGACAGAATTTCAATACAGTTGAATACGTCTGCACTTGTATCCATGAAAGGGAAACACCAAACACTAACAGCCATTGGAATGAATGAAGATCAAATAGGAGAATACAAAGCTGCAGGTAGAATTAAGTTAACGTTAATGCAGGACCGTAATTGATCTCAATAATTGATGTGTGGAGAAGGGGAATGAATGCATAACCCACAACCACACCGTGATACAACGCGTCTCTTAGTTTTGCATATTCAAAAATAATACTGCAGATATAATTCTATCCATTATAATATTTTTGTTAATATTCTTACCTATAGCGTAAAAAGCAGCCAACCAAAAATGTATGCACTGTAAGGGAACTAGAGCCCAGGATCTCACGGGCGTGCTACGATCTCTTTGGGTGACGTACTGGACAGACGTCCAGTACGTCACCCAAAGAGATCTAAATCACACAAATCTAATCACACAAAGAAATCTAAATCACACACCCAAAGATCGGTCTCCATCAGCTCCAAACTCTTTCCGGGAGGCTAACAGCGGGAGATCGCAGGTCCAGCGCGTGATCAGGCTGTGGGTGAAGTACACACACGCACACGCACACGCACACGCACACGCACACATACAAACACAAACACAAACACAAACACAAACACAAACACACACACAAACACACACACACACACACACACACACACACACACACACACACACACACACACACACACACACACACACGCCCTTATTCGTGTTCCTCAGTCCTCTCCAAACCCTTCCACCGCAACACACACGGCAATACAAGAGTGGCGATGACGCGGTGCAGGTAACCACCATGCTAGTGTTAACATCACGTGCATTAAGGCTCCTCTCAGTGACCTTCTCGTCCCCACCTCATGACGCATAACTCCTTCCTTTCATTAACATGGGCTTTTATAATGATTAATTTCGCCTCATTACCCTGCTTTTTCCAATTTCTTTGCCATTTAAAATGATTAATCAGTCGAAATGGACTTTAAATCATAATAAAATAAAATCCTCTCGCCCTATACATTAGCCAGTCGAGCTGCATAAATGAATATGTCTTAAGTTATGCTATGCTTCTGGATCTCTCACGAGCGTCGTAACGATTGCATGAATATATTAAGTCAAGAGCAAGAGAAAGAAAGAAAAGGGAAATGAAGAGATGCAAAACGTTTGATAAAAAGCAGAACGTAAACAAACAAAAGTAGAGCGCAATGAAAACTTAAGAAATAATGTATAATAGAAAAAAATATAAGTGTGTGGGGGGGGGCGGGGTGTGAAGCCGGGGAATGCGTGGCAAGGGAAGTACAACTGGGATGGAGTTGATGTGGACAGTGGAGTCGCGGTGGTGGAAAGAGAGGATAGATTAGATGGAGACCCTCTCGGTGGGCATATGATATGGGCCTGACGTGCAAATATAAAGTTTGAGGTCAAGTGGGATAGCTCGCATAACAAAACTTTATTCTGGAAGCCGCATTCCATAGAACAAAACATTGAACATAGCATAACATAAAGGTGGTCATGTTTGCTCGAAGATTTTTGTACTCACTATCGTGGGGATACAAATAGCTCTTTTGAAGAAGGTAGAGCGGAGGAGAAAAGCCGGAGGAACGCACTGAAAAAGATATGCATTCCATCCCCATGCCTAAAGAACTAGGAACATGCCTAGGAACAAAATAATCACTGCGCCACATATTGTACTGCATTATGTTATCTGGAATGCATTCAGGAGACCCAATTTATCCCCGGCACAACCAATTAAAACTTTGGTATATTCCACTATCTATGCTTGGCCCGGGCCTGTGGTCGCCTACTGCCCTGTAATATGTTTGTTTGGTCAAGTTAATTTGCGTCACCTCATGGAAGAGATCTGTAAGTTATCGTGAGTTTTGTTACTTAATATCTCAAACACTTGCCAGTCATGTAGCTCATGGCTTGAGTGTAAACCAATTCAGTTTGCGTTTGTTGAAAATGGAAGCTTTCACGCATAATTTTTGATATTAGCAGAGCTTAGTTATGGAAGAAGAATTCTGAACGTAAATCAAGTGGCCGTGAAAAAAAAAAAAAGTGTTCAATGTTAAGAGGCATGATTAACATAATCATGCACATTAGTTATAGAGTTCGGTGAACCTTTTGTCAGAATTACTTTGAAAATGTCAATCATTCCCATTCATAGTTGAAATGCTGCACAATCTCAAGCCAGTATAATTTGGTGAATCACGCAGACAGCGGCAAGTTTGAGTCTGCCAGCAATTTCACACATAAACAAGATCTTCACTTTGCCCCTGACACCCAAACAGCCTCCCTGCAGGACTAGATATATGACTTATAGCTATATTCAAGAATGCTCGTCAAATCCCGGCCGGTGGAGATTTTCCACCGTCGTACCTCCACTGGTAACATCTACAAGAACTGCCCCGACTGGTGGGTATTTGACAGGCGGGACCAACACAAGCGAGCCCAAAGCGGCATCAGTATTTTGACTGTTTTATACATATCTAATACATTTTACTAGTGAAATTTTCATTTCTGACATTAAAATAATAGCTAAGTTAGTGTTTCGCCACTTGTCTGAGGCGTTTAGGGGTTTAGAAAAATTTGGGGTATGGATAAGGGTTGGGGAGGAAAAGTTGAGCCAGTTACTATATGCTTGACGACATAGTTTTTCATGAGTGAGGACAGTGGAGAACTTCAGGAGATGCTACATATAGTCGCACAGTATGGGGGGGATTTTGGGATGAAATTTAACAGTGAGAAAAGTCAGGTCCTGGTTTTTAAAAGGAGAGGCAGCAGATGAGGGTAGGGTTGGGAAATGGGAGACCTGAGGATAGGGCGCACCGAGTCCATATAAATACCTAGGTATCACGGTAGATGGGGAAGGGAGCAGATAGGACAAACAGGTAAAATAGAAAGCAAATCAGTGGGTGGGAAGGCTTGGTAGTGTAGCAAGATGTAGGGCAAACAGGTATGAGGGAGTAAGAGGGTTGTGGAAAAAGGGATGGCAGTACCGAGCCTCCATGTATGGGGCAGAGTGTATGAGGTGGACGGTAGGAGAGCTGGACAGTTTAGAGGTAGTACAGCACAGGGTAGGTAGACTTGCACTAGAGGCAAAAAGGTATGTAGCATGGAGGAGAAACAGGGAGAGGCAGGGTGGAGTACCTTTGCGGAGAGAATAGGAAAGTCAGTGCTTAATTACAAAAACAGGCTTAGAAAAATGGATGAAAACAGGTGGGCTCGAAAAGTTTATGAGTGGATAGGCCCAGAGTAGTAAATGGGATAGATCAAGCAGACGGTGGGAGAGGAAGTGTGGGTTACAGGGTTTCACAGATAGGATACACCAGTCTAGTGAGGGGAGTTTAAAGCGAAAGGTGAATGACCAAGTTCAGAGGCAGGGCAGGGAGATGTGGAGACAGAGGATGGAGGGTAAGAGTTCTCTGAATTGGTACAAGGGGAAGACCACACCAAAAGTGTGAGGTCTTTTATGATGGTAGCTTGGGAGTGGTTTATTATTTAAAGCAAGGACAAAATCTCTGGAGGTCAATAGTAGAACATATAGATGGGCAAACGAAGGAAGCAAGATATGTCAAATGTGTATGGGTAGACTAGATGAAACTGTAGATCACCTGGTATTAATGTGTCCAAGGTATGATGAGGAAAGAGAGCGGCTTATAGCAATAGTGGCACGGGAGGTAGGCGTGGATCAGTGGGATAGAGTGGCAGAGGGGAACATAGATGGGATAATGGAATTTCTTTTAGGTTTGAGTAGGGTACAGGACACCAATAGAAGAATCATTGAAGGGGTTAAAGTATTTCTAGAAAAGGCTTGGGTAAAAAGAGCAGAGAGTTAGGGCCTAATCCTACAAGCCCTCAGGGAGCCAGCCGGAAAATAGGCTTTGAACTGCGACTGAAAACCGTGGTTTAGCTCCCCACCTAGAAAGAAGAAGAAGAGTTGGTGCAGAAAAAATTGGCCTAAGTGATGCTTGCGAGTACATTTGAACGGCGCGCCGCCACTGCTCCACACAATGGCCACCTCCATTCTCCCGCCGCCGCCCGGCTTCCTCACAAGTTAACACACCTATATAAGGCCTCCTGGACCTGATTTTACCTTAATGATGACACGTGTGCATTCACAGTGTATGGCTGTCACTCTCGGTTGTGTTGAAAACTCTCCTGTAATGGTCTGGGAAGAAATACGATGGAATAAGTGGAGAGCGGGGTGAAGGGGGGATGTGCAAGTTGTCGCCAATCAGCTGACTCAAACCTCCACCCCTGAGCTCGACGCGTTGCGTCGTATTTTGATTCTTGTATACCAAAAACCGATACAACGGGTGGAGAAAAATTCTTGAATATGGCCCTTAGATATCAAGCTCTAGGTCGGTATTTTAGGTTATTTTATGTTAGGTAAATTAGGTTTATTATTGACTATTGGTTTGATATCTGGTCTGTATTCTGGGACTGCGAGTGCTGTGAAGTGTGGGGCAGGTGTATCCAGCTTCTTTCCTGTGAATACAGGAGTGAGGCAAGGGTGCGTCCTTGCCCCATCACTTTTCAACGCTTGTATGGACTGGGTATTGGACAAGGTTGTAGATCAAAGTGATTGTGGAGCATCCGTCGGCAACACCAAGATCACTGATCTTGTTTTTGCCGATGATGCAGTAATCTTTGCTGAGTCGCTGGAGGTCCTGGTGATGGCTCTCGAGGCGCTGCACGAGGAGGCAAAGCCTTTGGGACTTGAGGTCTCCTGGCTCAAGACCAAGGTCCAGGTATTTGGAGACTTACTAGATGAAGCAGTACAGTCTGTTCATGCGTGTGGCGAGAACATTGAGATCTTGGAAAGTTTTACATACCTTGGTAGCGCAGTCCATAATGACGGCGGGTCACGTCAAGAAGTCTTACGGCGGATTGGCATAGCCCACGGTGTTATGGACTCGCTCAGCGGGAGTATTTGGCGTTGTCGGTACCTGTGCAAGAGGACAAAGATCCGGATCTTCAAGTCGCTTGTGATCCCTGTCTTACTCTATGGTTGTGAGACATGGACACTAAATAGTGACTTGAAGAGACGAATCAATGCCTTTGGTAATAAGTGTCTTCGCAGAATCATAGGGTATCGCTGGGATGATTACGTGTCAAATCAGCGATTGCACCGTGAGACTGAATCGAGGCCTATTACCTGCATAGTCCGTCAGCGCCAACTTCGGCTATATGGGCATGTGGCACGCTACCCTGAAACCGATCCTTCCCATCGGGTTGTATCTGTAAGAGACAATCCGGCGTGGAGGAGGCCAAGGGGGCGCCCACAAGGCTCGTGGCTGGGGCAAGTTGATGTTTCTTGTCGAGAGCTGCTTGGTATGGGAAAGGAGCCTGCATGGGAACTCGCGCGTGGTGACCCCCGGGAGTGGCGTCGTAGGGTGGGCGAGGCGACGCGCCCCCCGGCGTATGCCCCCAATGATTGATTGAAATTAGGTTAGGTTAGGTAAGGTACGGTTAGGTAAAGTAAGGTTAAGCTAGATTTAAAAACACCATATTCTGCACATGCGCAGGACCAACCGTCACGACGGATCTTCTATACTGTTATAAAAAATAAAAAAAAATAAAAAAAAGTGGTCCAGCCGCCATACGCACCACGTGTGACGCGTTGATAAGACACTTACTTTGATCCCTCAGCAGACATCGCCGCTGCTGGGCTGGAGGATCGCCTGGCTGCCTGGCTCCCTTGGCACTGTCTTGTCCCGCTGCCAACCTTGGCAGGCACTCAGGACGCCGCTGCCACCTCTGTGGAAAATGGTGGAAAGAAAATTAATTGACATGAAAACTTTCTTGAAATAATTGTTAACAGGGATAGAAAACCTGTTTTCTTGTTCATTGTTATTTCTTCTTCGTGTGTGAGTGTGTGTGTCTGTGTGTGTGTGTGTGTGTGTGTGTGTGTGGGGTGTGTGTGTGTGTGTGTGTGTGTTTTGTGTGTGTGTGTGTGTGTGTGTGTGTGTGGGGTGCGTGCGTGCGTGCGTGCGTGCGTGCGTGCGTGCGTGCGTGCGTGCGTGCGTGCGTGCGTGCGTGCGTGCGTGCGTGCGTGCGTGCGTGGTGGGTGGGTGGGTGGGTGGGTGGGTGGGTGGGTGTGTGTTTGTGTGTGTGTATGTGTGTGCTTTATTCTCTGCGCTGCTCTTGAAATGAATTAGCAATACTAACTACACCCAATGGAGTGTTTACATGTGACAGATCACCCAGCCACAAGACACCATGCATCACAACGATGGTGTGGACGGGACATGGGGGCGGGTACGCAGGATCCACACGCTCACGCCAGACCCATCCGTCCTTCACCTGTCCAACACTGACACGCGAGTAACATTCATCTTCATATATCCAAGATGAAGGTGGCAAGAATACACTAAGTGGCGCCTCGTACCTCGCCTCCATGCCCTCGGCCTCGCCAGTAATGTGCGAGCAACGCCACCTTGGGACAAAGAGCCAATGCATCGCCTAAACTTTGGGCTGTGGTAACTTTGGTGAACCTTCTTTATGTGCTATCAAGCTGGATGTTGATTTACCACCAGGCTAAACAGGCTGCACAGACACATGTGTTGGCTTCGTATATGCTAGCCAGGCCTTCCCTACCCAAGTGACAGGTCCACGCAGGGAAGATGGTAGAATCACGGATTTACGGGGATGTGACGCACGGTGTGGCAGTCGGACGCCGCCACCCCTACCATGGTTATAATGGTGCAAAAAAAAGCACACCCTCCTTAAACACGTCCTCCAAACCCTTTACTACACATATTAACGAAGATATAATAGATAAGGAAATTCAAGAAGCATAGACCAGTAATCATAACTCGAAGGATGGACAACAAAACACTGCCATTACTCATCCCGCGCCCCGTCTGCCAGGCTTGCAGCGGCTGCCCGGCGCCTCCCGCCATGAATAACACCCCCATCCCCAGCCACACCTCACTGACCTGCATTGTATTTCCTGATGCTCAACACTGTGTTGCCAATATGTTCCCTCCGTAGGATAACAAGGAAGAGCCAAGGTGTGCCATAAACACTTAAATATTCCTCAGTCACTGAGGGATACCCGCCGGTCCCTGGAAAGGACTGGTGCATTGTGGGTACTCCCGCGCCCCAGCACAGAAAACGGGGAACAATACACTTCAGATGGGCTTCACAATTATTACTATGCACCAGGGCACTTATTTTACGTCATTACTTAAAACCTCGTACTTAATTAGACTTTTGATCATCAACATCATTATGCTGGGAGTCCATTACGCTGCCATACACATTTATGACGTAATGCTGATGATGCAATAATTCAGATATGGAGAGAAAAAAAACTGTTTTCCAATATTGCTAATTTACTTTTTAGGTGACATATTCAGCGTATCTATCTTTAGCAATAAATAATAAATACAGCCTAGCCGTTTCCAGTCATAAATACGAGTAATACATAGATAGCCTAGTTTGTTTTCTAAGTAACCACAATGGCATGACACATTTCCTTTGTCCAGTTATCAATAATTTGCGATAAGGCTAGGCTCAAATGTGGCAGACTGGAATTATTCAAATCCCACCGAATTCCAATGCTGTAACGTAGATAACAGTCAAGTCGCCACCTGCAGTCATGTCGCCAGGCGCCAAATATTTCGAATTATAGCATCATTACTGATTTTTATGTGCCACTGAAGATGTTACACAGTAGTTTATATTATGACTGTATGATCTACCCTGTTCCAGCATTGTTTTATGCTTTGTATCTGCAAATATAACTGCTGCGCATTTTGCATCTCACGTTTTTCTTCGCGCGACGACAGACAGTAGCTCATCACCTTTCGGGCGGCAGGACACATGACTTTCCAGATCTTTCAAACTTGAATAGAATTTGCTTTCACGTTGGCAGAGGAATTTTTATATATCCAAGCATCTTCCGTAGGTAATATATATATATAGACTTGTTTTACTTTACCTCTAATTTCTCTGAATTCCCCAGAGTGGCGACTCAACTGTTGGGTTAAAATACTAGCTGGCGACTTTACTGTAGTAGGTATAGCAAGGTCGCCACTCGGTTTTATTTTTGTAATTTGTTCATTTATAGCCCTAATATGACACAGATGAAGACACAAAATGACACAGACTTTCCAGATAGCCCCTTCTAACTTTCCTGATATCATGGATGTAGAAATGTAAGTATTAACGACACCACACGTCTGTAAATAACAAAGAAACGTTGAACTGGCGACTTGACTGTTATCTACGGTTATATAACAGGCTGTAGAGTGTAGAGGGAATTAATAGATCCTATTACTCTTTACATTCACGCCGCAGCCTATCTGATATGTGTCGACTGAAGAAGTTACTATATTATGCCACTCCACTATTATCCAATGTGGCATTATCCCTTAGGCGCGAGAACCATGAGAGTAGAAAACCTTGATAGCGTGGAGGCTGGAGGGAGACGTGCGGGTCCCGCCCACTGAGCTCTATAATAACCAAAATGTAATTATAACCTATTTTTGACCCTTCCTGACCCTGTCTGACCTTTCTTAAGCAAAAATGCCAGCAAATATATTTTCTTAAATTATGTAATTTGGATAGGTTATGTAATGTCATTCACCAGTATGAGTTTCAACTCTGTTCTCGAAAGTGTAATTGAAAACCAATATTGAACCCTCCAAAAGAACCCTTCTTAAATGGAAACCCCAGACATTTTGTTTTCTTAAGCTGCATATTTCACTGCAGTAGTATAATGGTATTCATCCATATTAATTTCAGTCTTGTTCTCCAAAGTGTAAATAAAGACCTATTTTTTGGGGGGCTTGGGGGCCTGCCCCCTCTAAACCCCAGGAATGTTGAACTTAAGAAATGGGTTTTTTTCATTTCCGTATTAATAGCAACCAATTAAAATGATCAAACCTTTCGTTCCCAAAAATGTAAATGAACTCCAGTGGGCTCCCTATCTAAAGCCCCATATGCAAGAAATTTTCTCGACCCGTTGCATCGCGCAGCGGCAAGCATGAATCATTTGAAAACACTCCACCCGTTGCGTTCCACTGGTTGCGTTGCTCCATCGGTTGCGTTGTCCATGCCTTGTCCTCTGTCCTTATTCCATCATATTTCTTCCCAAACTATTACAGGCGAGTTTTCAACATAACCGAGAGTGACATACATACACTGTGAATGCACACGTGTCATAATTAAGGTAAAATTAGGTGCAGGAGGCCTTATATTGTTGTGATAAGTGGTGACGAGGAAGAGCGACGGTGGTGGAGGTGGTCAGCCATATTGCTTTGTGGCGACTGGCTTTGTGGTTCAAATGTACTCACAAGCATCATTCAGGCCCATTTTTTCTACATCAACGCCTCAGATAAGTGGCGAACACTAACAAAGCTATTATTTTAATGGCAGAAATGATAAATTAGGCTAGTAAAAGGAATTAGATAGGTGTAAAACAGTCAAAACACTGATGCCGCCTTGGACTCGCTTGTGTTGGTACGACTGCCCAAATCTCCACTGGCCGGGCATTTCTTGACTATCCCACCGGTAGAGATACGACGGTCGGGAATCTCCACCTGCCGGGATTTGACGAGCATTCTTGCATTTAGCCCTAAGACGACACCCAACTTGTGCTCCCCGGGCCGGCCACGATAACCTTAGGCAAGACATCTTTCCCTAGCCTGTTCGCACCTAGAACTGAAATAGGTACCCAGATATAAGCTCCAGTTTGGCGCCCGCGTTCTGGGGTAAGGATATGCGTGCAGAAATGCTTGATTGTCTGGCTTAATAATCCTGGCATTTGATAGCCATAAGGTCCGAACGAAGCCTTTTTCTTTTTTAACTTGTGCTGGTCTGTCGCGGCGCCATCCACTGCCTCATTCTGGTTCGGCACACCAAGGATGACACAAATGCTCTCTCATTTCGGTCTATCGCCCCCAAGAACTGCATCTGCGTGGCCATAACTTGTTCCTATTTCTCTATCTCTTCTATCTATTCTGCGGTCGTACGTTTGATCCCCGCTCGCTTCTGGGGATTTTTCACTGATACATGTTGGCGGTTACTGTACCACTTGAACAAGGGGATGGGGCGTGTGTGGTGTGGTGTATAAGGTCCCAGCATTACCCAAAGATCGATCCTTACGAGCTACAAGTTCTATCCGGGAAGTGTAAGCTGGCAATCGTGAGTCCAGTTCGCGTGGGCAAGACCGTGAAACACACACACACACACACACACACACACACACACACACACACACACACACACACACACGCACGCACACACGCACACACGCACACACGCACACACGCACACACACACGCACACACGCACACACGCACACACGCACACACAGAGTTAGAATAGCACATTTCAAGGAACTGGACATTGCACAGTATCGACAGCAGAGTGCGGCGTCTTAGAGGTATATAGGATGCCTGGCCCCGGGTCCTTCTGCGAATGTCAATACTGAACTTCATCCGCCAATAACAAGGCAGCGGCAGCGTCTACCACGGTGTATACTGGCAGGGAATTGGCATGAAAGAAAGACAGAAAGAGCTGAAGGAAAGGGAGGCGAAAGAGGAGTAGGTGTTAAAGAAGGAGACAAAGATAGGCACTGAAGATCGGGTTGTAAAAGGTATAACATGTCTGGAATGCACTTCAGAGGGAACCAGGGAGGAATGAGAGAAGGGAGAGCAGGAGAAGAAAAAAAATTGGAAAATATAAAAGAAATGACGGGATGGCAGCGTGGGGCCATTATACGTCGGGGAGATGGACGAAGACAATGCGGCGAGGGAGAAGACAGGAGAGAGGTTAATGAAGAAAATGTGCCAGTGAAGTGATGGGAGGAAGGGATTATCTCGCGTTCGACGAAGTTTAGAGAAGAAGAAAAAAAGCAAGAGGTAATATGATGATGAGGTGTGAGAGGACAGGTGAGAAAGAGGAGGAGGAGAAGGCTGAGGCTAAGGAGGAGGAAGAAAGAAACAAATAGGAAGAAATAAAGAAGATGAGAAAGAAGATGATGATGATGATGGAAAAGATGCAGTAAAATAAAAACAAAAAAGAGAAGAATAACAAATTAGTAAAGGAAGATGAGGAGGAGGAGAAGGAAGAAAAATGTATTGAGAAGGAGCAGAAGGAGAGGGTCTGAGAAAGAGGAGGGGAAGAGAGACGCAAACAAACACACAAAGATAAAAACACAGACATACAGACATTTTGACGAGAAATTAATAGTTGACAGCATGGACGACAAAGAAAAAGTCACAAAAACTTATATATTTTTCACCTTGGAACGTTTCGCTCTCATCTAAAAGTAATATTACGAATCAGCACTCACAATGAGATTCTTTTTTATTTTCAACTTCAGAAAATTTTCACGGGATTTTATGTTTTCGTCTCGATCGCGAGTCTCTTGTATATATTTTGTTGCACTTCAATTACAGGTTGTAACGGAAGCAATACAGTAGGATTCCATTGTTATACTTTTTATCCGTATCATAAGAGCATTGCATGAGTAGAGTTGATTTTTTTTCCTTTTTTCCTTTTTTTCTCGTATTGGAGGAAAATGATGCTGAAGTGTGTGTGTGTGTGTGTGTGTGTGTGTGTGTGTGGTGTGTGTGTGTGTGTGTGTTGTGTGTGTGTGTGTGTGTGTGTGTGGGTGTGTGCGTGCGTGCGTGCGTGCGTGCGTGCGTGCGTGCGTGCGTGCGTGCGTGCGTGCGTGCGTGCGTGCGTGCGTGCGTGCGTGCGTGCGTGCGTGCGTGCGTGCGTGCGTGCGTGCGTGCGTGCGTGCGTGGTGCGTGCGTGCGTGCGTGCGTGCGTGCGTGCGTGTGGGTGGGTGGGTGGGTGGGTGGATGGGTGGGTTTGGGTGGGTGGGTGGGTGGGTGGGTGTGTGTGTGTGTGTGTGTGTGTGTGTGTGTGTGTGTTTATGTATGTAGGTTGCTTTTTGCATGTGTGTGTGTATGTGTGTGTGCTTTTTGCATGTGTGCGTGTGCTTTTCGCGTGTGTGTGTGTGTGTGTGTGTGTGTGTGTGTGTGTGTGTGTGTGTGTGTGTGTGTGTGTGTGTGTGTGTGTGTGTGTGTGTGTGTGTGTTTTGTGTGTGTGTGTGTGTGTGTGGTGTGTATGTGTCAAAGAGAGTACGTCCTTATACGGGAAAGAAAGGGAAGCAGACTATCAGAAGATCTACCAAAAATATATCCCAAAATCTTGTGACGAAACCCACAATTTGAATTATTTCCCCCTTATCTAAATCATCCATAACAGTAATTTCCTCTCTCTTACTTGCGCCATACGTTCTTCTCCCTCTCCCTCCTGACGCAGACGTTCTTCCCCCTCTCCCTCCTGACGCAGGCCACGACGCATCAGCACGACTCTGCCCCGCTTGAGGCATCACCAGAGACGTAACCCACGAGCCAATTCCCCATAACAAGGAGGGCAGGAAGAGGGTTATCAGACTATCAGACGTGCCAGGGCTTCCTTCTCCTCCCCTGGGGCCTTCGTCGCGGTGTTCCTCTACGCCCACTGCATCCTTCTCCTCCCCTGGGGACTTCGTCGGGGGGTTCCTCTACGCCCACTGCATCCTTCTCCTCCCCTGGGATCTTCGTCGCGGGGTTCCTCTACGCCCACTGTATCCTTCTCCTTCCCTGGGGTCTTCGTCGCGGGGTTCCTCTACGCCCACTGTATCCTTCTCCTCCCCTGGGCCTTCGTCGGGGGGTTCCTCAACGCCCACTGTATCCTTCTCCTCCCCTGGGGCCTTCGTCGCGGGGTTCCTCTACGCCCACTGTATCCTTCTCCTCCCCTGGGGCCTTCGTCGGGGGTTCCTCTACGCCCACTGTATCCTTCTCCTCCCCTGGGGTCTTTGTCGGGGGGTTCCTCTACGCCCACTGTATCCTTCTCCTCCCCTGGGGCCTTCGTCGCGGGGTTCCTCTGGCCCACTGTATCCTTCTCTCCCCTGGGACCTTCGTCGGGGGTTCCTCTACGGCCGCCCACTGTATCCTTGTCCTCCCCTGGGGCCTTCGTCGCGGGGTTCCTCTACGCCCACTGTATCCTTCTCCTCCACTGGGGCCTTCGTCGCGGGGTTCCTCTACGCCCACTGTATCCTTCTCCTCCCTGGGGCCTTCGTCGCGGGGTTCCTCTACGCCCACTGTATCCTTCTCCTCCCTGGGGCCTTCGTCGCGGGGTTCCTCTACGCCCACTGTATCTTTGTCCTCCCCTGGGGCCTTCGTCGCGGGGTTCCTCTACGCCCACTGTATCCTTCTCCTCCACTGGGGCCTTCGTCGCGGGGTTCCTCTACGCCCACTGTATCCTTCTCCTCCCCTGGGGCCTTCGTCGCGGGGTTCCTCTGCGCCCACTGCATCCTTCTCCTCCCCTGGGGCCTTCGTCGGGGGTTCCTCTACGCCCACTGCATCCTTCTCCTCCCCTGGGGCCTTCGTCGCAGGGTTCCTCTACGCCCACTGTATCCTTTCCTCCACTGGGGCCTTCGTCGCGGGGTTCCTCTACGCCCACTGTATCCTTCTCCTCCCCTGGGGCCTTCGTCGCGGGGTTCCTCTGTGCCCACTGCATCCTTCTCCTCCCCTGGGGCCTTCGTCGGGGGGTTCCTCTACGCCCACTGCATCCTTCTTCTCCCCTGGGGCCTTCGTCGCGGGGTTCCTCTACGCCCACTGCATCCTTCTCCTCCCCTGGGGCCTTCGTCGGAGGGTTCTTCATGGCTCCAACTCTTGCCTCATCCCTGCTCTCTCCTAATTACGGACGCAAGTGGCGGGTATGTAACAATTCCCCTCGCGTTCCTGACACATTACGGCAAAGAGGGGAGGGAAAAAGGGGATTTCGGGTACTTTTATATTACTCAAGCGTTGTCATTCGACGGATAACGCCACCAGCAACGTCTTTACGGCTCTCTCTCCCTCCTCTTTCTCCTTCCCTTCTCTTTACGACCATCTGCAATTTCCCCTCACTGTTTTATCGTGTCTCTTTCCCCTTGTTCCTGCAAGGCATCTTGTTGGTTTTTTTTATATATAAGATAAGGTGGTGGTGGCATATTTTTCCCCTTCTCCTCGCCTCTCTGTATATGCAACGGTGTCTCAATATTGATACTGATTTATCTCTCAAAATTATATCAAATTTCTCTTCATTGTCTTTTATTTCTCTCGTTCATTATTCTCCCAATTAATTTATACTTCTGATCCTTTTCTCCCTTCTCGAAATTATTATCGTCACTTCCTTTTTTCCCCATTCAGTAAAGTCGTCGATATCATCTCCTATTCAACTTATTTGCTTTCCTGATCCTCCTCCTCCTCCTCCTCCTGCGTCGTGCCAACGTTCGAACCCCGTTAGCGCCGCACAAGAATAGTACGTAACCTGCCAATCAGACCACCAACACCACCACCACCACCACCACCACCACCTCCACCACCACCACCTCCACCACCTCCACCACCACCACCTCCACCACCACCATCACCACCACCTCCACCACCACCTCCACCACCACCACCACCACCACCACCACCACCACCACCACCCCCACCACCACCACCACCACCACCACATCATCGCCACATCCACACCACATTTTCTTTGTCTTCATTCATTACAAAGGAACATTGATTTGAAAATATTTTGTGGCGTATCTTCGAGGACTCTTTAAAGTTTATAATATTTGTCTCTATTATCTGAGGATCATATATATACGTAGGCCTACTACGGATGAGAGCAGGTTTCTGGGTTTGATTTATTATTTCATTTCTATTTCCTCTGTCTACCGGCTTCCTTCCCTTCAACACTCATCTTTAACTATAACACAAAATTATTCCTCGCTCAATTTTATACCCAATATCCTTTGCTCTACTATTCTTCTATATATTTTTTCTCAAAATAGAACTCTCATACTAAAATATAGCACGGGATAAATCATGTACTATCGACGTTATAAACTAAAGAGGCTAATCACTAATGCATGGCTATTACAATAACTTGTTTTATTTTAATACTGGTGACAACATAAAATTTTTACAATTAGTTCTTTTTCTTTTTTTTAGGTTGGAGTATACGAATCTTAATCTAGTGGTGATTTGTGAAACATCAAAACCAATTATCCTTTATTGCCTGCCGATCGTTTGGAGGATCTGGTCACCTCAGAGGCTGGGAACAAATTGTGTCCAGGCAATGCATTTGTCACCACGAGAAGCCAATAGCGAGAGGTGGACGAGAGAGACATTAGTGACAGTAGAATAAGCTCTCTCTCTCTCTCTCTCTCTCTCTCTCTCTCTCTCTCTCTCTCTCTCTCTCTCTCTCTCTCTCTCTCTCTCTCTCTCTCTCTCTCTCTCTCTCTCTCTCTCTCTCAACTTTTATGCTAATTTAACTTTCCCCTTTTTTTACATTATTCATCAATCATCATTTTTCCCCTCCTCCAATAACACCTTCATTGTTTTATTCTCTTTATAATTTATATTGCTTTCTAAACACACACACACACACACACACATACACATACACACACACACACACACGCGCGCGCGCGTGCGCGCGCCCGCAAACACGCGCAAACACACACACACACGCAAACACACACGCAAACACACACACACACACACACGCAAACACACACACACACACGCAAACACATACAAACACACACGCAAAGACACACACACACGCAGACACACACACACACACACACACGCAAACACACACACACACACACACGCAAACACACACACAAACACACACACACACACACACACGCAAACACACACATACACACGCAAACACACACACACACACGCAAACACACACACACACGCAAACACACACACACGCACACACACACACACGCAAACACACACAAACACGCACAGTCGCACACACACTTACACACACACACACACACACACACACACACACACACACACACATACACACACACCGCCAGAATCAGGAATCATATTCACCAATAAGCGTTACCATGTGTCTAGCTCTCTTCAATTACACGTTGATAAATCAGCTGCGCGGAAAGCTAATGCAATTTTGTCTTCCATTACCTCGGCTATTTCATTTGACTTTTATCTTCCGACGCGGCCCCGCCCGTGCATCAATAAATGGCCGGATGAAACAACACTGAACAATTAAGGGACTCGTAGCCAGGATTTCTATCGGATTATCTGGCCAATTTGCAGACATTAAAAAGGGATGCGAACCGTGCTAATGCAACCAAACAACTACGGACGCATGAAGCATAATCCTTCCAGATACAAACAAAACTGATGCCTATTAAATATCACAAAAATACCCCCGGCTTATAACGGCTATAAAAGTACCATCCATTATCAAAACAACCACTTGACACGGCGGGGATCACTTGACAAAACGACCTTAAATCAAATCCCCTGGTGGAGCGGGAGGGGCACGACCCACCTATTTACTAGGCCAGTAGCTAGAGCCACGCCCTCCTCCTCCTCCCCCATAACCCATAGCCCACCACCTTAGGGTATCGAGTAGCCCGTGCCGTTCCAGCCCTGCGCCTCGATGACCACGGGATGGCACTGTCCTGTACTTGGCAAGACCGAGAGATACCTGGCGTATGCAAGCAGAGGAACCACCCATTCCCCTGTTACCAAGACGAGTTTGTGAAGAGTGGGAGAGAGGAATTCAGGGAGAGTAAATAACGAAGTGGAAAAGAACGTGGAGGAAGAATGGAGAAGTGACAGCAGAGGAGGGTGACAGAGGGCGATGGGAGTGTAAAGCCAGAAGGAAATAGCAAGACGGAATGAGCAGGAGGGAGGGAGGAGGACAACCATGAAAATTGAGAAATCAAGCAAGGACGAGAAGGATGAAGACAAAGAGAAGTATAAAGAAGGCTAATGAAAGAGGAGGAGGTGAAGAAGGAAGCACAACAAGACGCCGACCTTCCTGACGGGGTTGTTGAAGCGTCGCAAATCAGATGTTCAGCCGAGCAATTCCCGCGTTTCTTCGCGTCCAAAACAACATCAGTGGCTGTGGCTTTCTTGACATGACCATAAAACTAAACAAAGGAAACCGAAAGTTATGTAGATTAGTGTGTGTGTGTGTGTGTGTGTGTGTGTGTGTGTGTGTGTGTGTGTGTGTGTGTGTGTGTGTGTGTGTGTGTGTGTGTGTGTGTGTGTGTGTGTGTGTGTGTGTGTGTGTGCGCGCGCGCGAGCGCGCGCTTGTGTTGCCATTACCCTTATTTCAGCCAGTCTTAGAAATGAAAAGATTACGTCAGGAAAGGCAGCGGTTTCAAATGCTTCCGTGAGAAAAATAGCACGTGCGGCATTTAATCACAAATACACACAGCCATCCCTCCGTCCATCATCAAGCACAGACTGGCTGTACGAAGCACTTACTCCCTCCACAAAAATAAAAGAAAATGACATAGTAGTTTGAATGCGTATATGTTGTTTTCCTCAAAGTAACTAAGAACTGGTACTGGTGTCTCTGGTACTCTGGTTTTCCTCATCAGCAATTTCGCTCTGACCATTTCTGATGTCAAACCTGTCCCTCTATTACAACCAGCGCAAACAAAATACCTTCTGTTTATGCAGCTCGATGGAAATGTTCATAAGGAAGAGTTAAGCAGTGGGAAAAAGAGCCAGTTAATGAGCGTTTAATTACCTTACAAGGCTCTCACCGCCACCCAACTACCCTTAGTCAAGATCCTCCGCTGACTTGCCTGATAAGCGGCTTGAAATTTATCGTGTTGTCGTGTTTAATGCCTTGATCTTATCTATCACACCTTACATATAGTCCTTAGAAACAAAAAGTTCCTACGTGACACATTCCAATATTAAGAGATGATATAATTTTCCCCCTCGTTTGCAGAACCACTATGAACAATGGCCGCAGACAGCGACCCTGCACAATAATGTCAATAGCAATGCTAGCTTTGTTCTCACTGACACCAGTCCGGCGATCCGTAAGTCAGGTAGCACACTGGAGCCTACTATAATATACCATATACTATAATAGCCTTATACCCACGACCAAGCGAGTGAGTATATTCCCTTGGCCATGGCACTACCTAGCTTTCACCAATGAGACAGCCTGACGATATAAAGGAAATTTAGTGCAGCAGTTTTTTCTTAGTTTTTATTTCTTTACTTTTTTTTCTTTACAACCATAGACTTGTAGAAACCCTGTACTTCCTCCGTGCCTTAAGATCGGTTATTCTATTATTTCTCACCTACCTACCGACAATCGTTCACACACAATACGGAAAAGACAACAAAAACAACAACATGATTTACAAGAGAAAGAGAATCTATGACCGGCCTACGCTGGAGGGCGGGGCAGGGCGATGTGTCTCCCGGAGGGCGCGGCGAGCTGGGAACACGGCTGCCGGGTTAGACTAATTAGTGAGGCAGGGAGCAAGGAGGAAGGAAGGTAAAGGGGAAGGGAGGTAAGGCGAAAAGAGGTATGGGGAAAGGGAGGTAAGGGGAGAATGAGGTAAAGGGGAAGGGAGGTAAGGAGGAAGGGGGGTAAGGAGGAAGGGAAGGGGGAAGGGAAGTAAGGTAGAAGGTAAGGAGGACCCAGTAACCTGCTTCTCGCCCTATAATGCTACTCAGAGAGGATTACCGGATTACAGGATTACTCTTCCTCGAACATTCTGTATTAACGCGGCCTCGGAGCTCCTCAAGTAATCGCGCTGCAGCCAGATGTGATAGTGATGACTCTGCCTACTTCTTTCCTTGCTCCCTGCCTCGTCTGTCTCCCTCCAGGGACACACCGGCGCGGGGATGGCTTCGTTAAGCTACCCCGCTTACGTAAAACATGTATATAATAATAAACATGAAGTACATCAAGGCATTTTATTTACAGGAAAAGGAAATCGGGTTGTGATTAATCGAGAAAATGACATTTAAAAATATTATATAATCACATTTTTTTCGAAATCTATAAAGTTCTTTTTTGAGATACCGATCATAGCATCAGGTAGAGGAACTGCTGCCTTTCCTCCGTTCACCCATCGTGCAGTCACCACCTCTCCTCCATATCCTCCTCAGAAGCCAGGCCCTCCCTCCCTCCCTACCACCCCCACACCCCCTCTTTCACCTGAGTAAAATTTGCATATATTTCCTCTCTTCATTTGCAGTATATTTCAAGGCGTCAGTCTGTCGTGCTTAAGTGGGGCGCGGCAAGACGGTTCCTTCTTGACGACGCCGCGCCACGCCCACGCCTCGCCCACACCCAGGGTGGCGCGCAGGGCGAGGCCTGACAGAGAAAGCTAATGCAAAAACAAGAGAAAAATACAAATGACTAACAATGTTCGGCCAAGTTACGGGATAAGTGTTCCAGTGCAAGGAAGTTTGTGCGAAATGTCTGAATAAGTTAAAACGAAAATAAGTAAAATCTCATTACATTTATCACCCTTATTACTAAATTAGGAACATCAATTACTCAGGGGAGAGAGAGAGAGAGAGAGAGAGAGAGAGAGAGAGAGAGAGAGAGAGAGAGAGAGAGAGAGAGAGAGAGAGAGAGAGAGAGAGAGAGAGAGAGAGAGAGAGAGAGAGAGAGAGAGAGAGAGAGAGACTGGGTATATGGATAGATGGGTAGATGTAGTTGTAGGGAAGGAAAAGGAGGAGGAATGGAAATATCTTGCGAATGTGAAGTCTTCGCTAACTTGACATATTCGCGACCCAAAGTGCAAAAATGGATTTCGATGACACGAAACTTTGTCAAACTCCGATACACACGAGTATTGAACAAATGTTTCACCTTTCAATGCAACGTTCCCCTCTTGACATTGATAAAGCGGAGACAAGGTGAAGCAAGGAAGAAATGTAGATACAGAAACAAGACACGAGGGATGTGATAATATAGATTAGGGTTTCCTTATAGATATACAGGCATAAAATTGACAAAAATGTATACGTTACAGGTATACGGTATACGTGACAGAAATTTAGTAAATATCTGTTTAGTGTCAACCTTTGGAGTTTCTAGGCTGATGCAGTTTTTGCTTTTTTCTTCTTCTTTTGGTGTAAAAAAAATTGCAATGTGTTGATCTCCAGAGGTGTCTTTTCCTCTTCATTGTTATTACGGTCATCTTTGCGACGCTCCATAAGCGAGGCAACTTACCGGAAGCCTCGCTGGTTTGAGATCTACTCAACATTTAATTTACTAATAAATTGGCATGTATATATTTGTCACTTGATGAAAAACCTACTTTCTCACTGTATTTTCTGTACACACTTTTTCCGCATTTTCTGCTCATCAGCATTTTACGAGCTACCGGTAAAGCTGACTGCATAAAAGCAACGAAAATAATACGCGAAGCTTTCCCATCTCAACAAGCACACTGCACTCTCATAGCAGGGTATAACGAAGCGTTAATCATTGGTTGCCTGAAATATCACAGTAATAAGCACGATTATTCATGCCAAGAGAGAGGAGAGAGAGAGAGAGAGAGAGAGAGAAGAGAGAGAGAGAGAGAGAGAGAGAGAGAGAGAGAGAGAGAGAGAGAGAGAGAGAGAGAGAGAGAGAGAGAGGAGAGAGAGAGAGAGAGAGAGAGAGAGAGAGAGAGAAGAGAGAGAGAGAGAGAGAGAGGAGAGAGGGGAGAGAGAGAGAAGAGGGGGAGAGAGAGAGAGAGAGAGAGGAGAGAGAGAGAGAGAGAGAGAGAGAGAGAGGAGAGAGAGAGAGAGAGAGAGAGAGAGAGAGGAGAGAGAGAGAGAGAGAGAGAGAGCAATAAACAGACAACAGAAACAAAATTCTAAATGAACAAATAAACAGAAAAACTCGTGTAAAAAAATTAATTACTATATCACAATACTTTGCAGAATACTGTGATATGTTACACCACAAATGTTGACATAGGGTGGAGAGTTGACATAGTTCGTATAGTTGACATAGGGCAGAGAGTTGACATAGGGCAGATGTTAAGGCATATATATAAGGGTAGAAACGTATGTATGTATGTATGTATGTATGGCTGTGGCACTCAGTGTGTCGGTTTCACCCAGTTACTGCGAATCAGCAAGATAGAGACGACAAGGTTAGAGAGATGTCACTAGTTATTATACATCTGCTTATAGAATAAATGGTAATATAGCTNTCTCTTTTCTCTCTCTCTCTCTCTTCTCTCCTCTCTCTCTCTCTCTCTCTCTCCCCTTCTCTCTTTTCTCTCTCTCCTCTCTCTCTCTCTCTTCTCTCTCTCTCTCAACTTTTATGCTAATTTAATTTCCCCTTTTTTTACATTATTCATCAATCATCATTTTTCCCCCCCCTCCAATAACACCTTCATTGTTTTTTCTTTTTATAATTTATATTGCTTTCTAAACACACACACACACACACACACATACACATACACACACACACACACACGCGCGCGCGCGGCGCGCCCGCCCGCAAACACGCGCAAACACACACACACACGCAAACACACACGCAAACACACACACACCCACACGCAAACACCACACACACACACGCAAACACATACAAACACACACGCAAAGACACAACACACCAGACACACACACACACACACACACCAAACACACACACACACACACACGCAAACACACACACAAACCACACACAAAAACACACACACGCAAACACACACATACACCGCAAACACACACACACACACGCAAACACACACACACACGCAAAACACCACCACGCACACACACACACAACAACGCAAACACAACACAAACACGCACAGTCGCACACACACTTACACACACACACACACACACACACACACACACACACACACACACATACACACAAAACCGCCAGAATCAGGAATCATATTCACCAAAAGCGTTACCATTGTCTACTCTTTTCAATTACACTTTTGATAAATCAGCTGCGCGAAAGCTAATGCAATTTTTGTCTTCCTTACCTCGGCTATTTCATTTGACTTTTATCTTCCGACGCGGCCCCGCCCGTGCATCAATAAATGGCCGGATGAAAAAACACTGAACAATTAAGGATTTCGTAGCCAGGATTTCTATGGGATTATCTGGCCAATTTGCAGACATTAAAAAGGGATGCGAAACCGTGCTAATGCAACCAAACAACTACGGACGCATGAAGCATAATCCTTCCAGATACAAACAAAACTGATGCCTATTAAATATCACAAAATACCCCCGGCTTATAACGGCTATAAAAATACCATCCATTTCAAAAACAAAACCCCTTGACACGGCGGGGATCACTTGAAAAACACCTTAAATCAAACTCCCCTGGTGAGCGGGAGGGGCAACGACCCACCTTTTACTAGCCAGTAGCTAAGCCCACGCCCTCCTTCCTCCTCCCCCTAACCCTAGCCCAACCACCTTAGGTATCGAGTAGCCCTGCCGTTCCCGCCCGGCCTCGATGACCCAGGGATGGCCCTGTCCTGTACTTGGCAAGACCGAGGAAGATACTGGGGGTATGCAGCAGAGGAACCACCATTCCCCTGTTACCAAGACGAGTTTTGGAAAAAAGGGGAAAAGAGGATTCAGGGGGAGTAAATAACAATGGAAAAACGTGGAGGAAGAATGGAGAAGTGACAGCAAGGAGGGTGCAGAGGGGATGGGTGTAAAGCCAGAAGGGAAAAAGCAAGACGGAATGGGCAGGGGGGAAGGGGGGAGGACAACCTGAAAATTGAGAAATCAAAACAAGGCGGAAAGGGTGAAGACAAAAAAGAATAAAGAAGGCTAATGAAAAGGAGGGGGGAAGAAAGGAAGCACAACAAACCCGACCTTTTGACGGGTTTTTTTGAAACGTCGCCAAACAGATGTTCAGCCCGGGAATTCCGCGTTTTTTTCGCGTCCAAAAAAAACTCATGGGGTGTTGGGTTTTCTTTACATTACCCTAAAATAAACAAGGGGAAACCGAAAGTTATGTAGATTAGTGTGTGTGTGTGTGTGTGTGTGTGTTTTGTGTGTGTGTTGTGTGTGTTGTGTGTGTGTGTGTGTGTGGGGTGTGTGTGTGTGGTGTGTGTGTGTGTGTGTGTGTGTGTGTGTGTGTGCGCGCGCGCGAGCGCGCGCTTGTGTTGCCATTACCCTTATTTCAGCCAGTCTTAGAAATGAAAAGATTACGTCAGGAAAGGCAGCGGTTTTCAAATGCTTCCGTGAGAAAAATAGCACGTGCGGCATTTAATCCAAATACACACAGCCATCCCTCCTCCATCATCAAGCACAGACTGGCTTTTACGAAGCACTTATCCCTCCACAAAATAAAAGAAAATGACAAGTAGTTTGAATGCTTATAGTTGTTTTCCTAAAGTAACTAAGACTGTATGGTGTCTCTGGGAACTCTGGTTTTCCTCATCAGCATTTCGCTACCATTTCTGATTCAAACCTGTCCCTCTAAAATTTCAACCACGCAAACAAAATACCTTCTTGTTTATGCGCTCGATGGAAATGTTCATAAGGAAGAGTTAAGCAGTGGGGAAAAGAGCCAGTTAATGAGCGTTTAATTACCTTACAAGGCTCTCACCGCCACCCAACTACCCTTAGTCAAGATCCTCCGCTGACTTGCCTGATAAGCGGCTCTGATAAGTATTCGTGTTGTCGTGATTAATGCCTTGATCTTATCTATCACACCTTACATAATAGTCCTTAGTAACAAAAAGTTTCCTACGTGACACATTCCAATATTAAGAGATGAATATAAGATATTCCCTTTTTGCAGAACCACTATGAACAATGGCCGCAGACAGCGACCCTGCACAATAATGTCAATAGCAATGCTAGCTTTGTTCTCACTGACACCAGTCCGGCGATCCGTAAGTCAGGTAGCACACTGGAGCCTACTATAATATACCATATACTATAATAGCCTTATACCCACGACCAAGCGAGTGAGTATATTCCCTTGGCCATGGCACTACCTAGCTTTCACCAATGAGACAGCCTGACGATATAAAGGAAATTTAGTGCAGCAGTTTTTTCTTAGTTTTTATTTCTTTACTTTTTTTTCTTTACAACCATAGACTTGTAGAAACCCTGTACTTCCTCCGTGCCTTAAGATCGGTTATTCTATTATTTCTCACCTACCTACCGACAATCGTTCACACACAATACGGAAAAGACAACAAAAACAACAACATGATTTACAAGAGAAAGAGAATCTATGACCGGCCTACGCTGGAGGGCGGGGCAGGGCGATGTGTCTCCCGGAGGGCGCGGCGAGCTGGGAACACGGCTGCCGGGTTAGACTAATTAGTGAGGCAGGGAGCAAGGAGGAAGGAAGGTAAAGGGGAAGGGAGGTAAGGCGAAAAGAGGTATGGGGAAAGGGAGGTAAGGGGAGAATGAGGTAAAGGGGAAGGGAGGTAAGGAGGAAGGGGGGTAAGGAGGAAGGGAAGGGGGAAGGGAAGTAAGGTAGAAGGTAAGGAGGACCCAGTAACCTGCTTCTCGCCCTATAATGCTACTCAGAGAGGATTACCGGATTACAGGATTACTCTTCCTCGAACATTCTGTATTAACGCGGCCTCGGAGCTCCTCAAGTAATCGCGCTGCAGCCAATGTGATAGTGATGACTCTGCCTACTTCTTTTCCTTGCTCCCTGCCTCGTCTGTCTCCCTCCAGGGACACACCGGCGCGGGGATGGCTTCGTTAAGCTACCCCGCTTACGTAAAACATGTATATAATAATAAACATGAAGTACATCAAGGCATTTTATTTACAGGAAAAGGAAATCGGGTTGTGATTAATCGAGAAAATGACATTTAAAAATATTATATAATCACATTTTTTTCGAAATCTATAAAGTTCTTTTTTGAGATACCGATCATAGCATCAGGTAGAGGAACTGCTGCCTTTCCTCCGTTCACCCATCGTGCAGTCACCACCTCTCCTCCATATCCTCCTCAGAAGCCAGGCCCTCCCTCCCTCCCTACCACCCCCACACCCCCTCTTTCACCTGAGTAAAATTTGCATATATTTCCTCTCTTCATTTGCAGTATATTTCAAGGCGTCAGTCTGTCGTGCTTAAGTGGGGCGCGGCAAGACGGTTCCTTCTTGACGACGCCGCGCCACGCCCACGCCTCGCCCACACCCAGGGTGCGCGCAGGGGGGGCCTGACAGAAAGCTAATGCAAAAACAAGAGAAAATACAAATGAAAAAACAATGTCGGCCAAGTTACGGGATAAGTGTTTTCCAGTGCAAAGTTTGTGCGAAAAGTCTGAATAAATTTTAAAAAGAAAATAATAAAATCTCATTACATTTATCCCCTTTTACTAAATTTGGAACATCAATTACTCAGGGAGGAAGAGAGAGAAGAGAGAGAGAGGGAGAGAGAGAGAGAGAGAGAGAGAGGGAGAGGAGAGAGAGAGAGAGAGAGAGAAAAGAGAGAGAGAGAGAAGAGAGAGAGAGAGAGAGAGACCTGGGTATATGGATAGATGGGTAGATGTAGTTGTAGGGAAGGAAAAGGAGGAGGAATGGAAATATCTTGCGAATGTGAAGTCTTCGCTAACTTGACATATTCGCGACCCAAAGTGCAAAAATGGATTTCGATGACACGAAACTTTGTCAAACTCCGATACACACGAGTATTGAACAAATGTTTCACCTTTCAATGCAACGTTTCCCCTTTTGACATTGATAAAGCGGAGACAAGTGAAGAAAGGGAAGAAATGTAGATCAGAAACAAGACACGAGGGATGTGATAATATAGATTGGGGTTTTTCCTTATAGATATACAGGCATAAATTGACAAAAATGTATACGTTACAGGTATACGGTATACGTGACAGAAATTTAGTAAATATCTGTTTAGTGTCAACCTTTGGAGTTTCTAGGCTGATGCAGTTTTTGCTTTTTTCTTCTTCTTTTGGTGTAAAAAAAATTGCAATGTGTTGATCTCCAGAGGTGTCTTTTCCTCTTCATTGTTATTACGGTCATCTTTGCGACGCTCCATAAGCGAGGCAACTTACCGGAAGCCTCGCTGGGTTTTAGATCTACTCAAAAATTTAATTTACTAATAAATTGGCATGTATATATTTGTCACTTGATGAAAAACCTACTTTCTCACTGTATTTTCTTACACACTTTTTCCGCATTTTCTTGGCTCATCAGCATTTTAACGAGCTACCGGAAAAGCTGACTGCATAAAAGCAACGAAAATAATACGCGAAGCTTTCCCATCTCAACAAGCACATGCACTCTCATAGGGGGGAAATACGAAGCGTTAATCATTGGTTGCCTGAAATATCACAGTAATAAGCCGATATTTCATGCCAAGAGAGAGAGAGAGAGAGAGAGAGAGTAGAGAGCAGAGAGAGAGAGAGAGGAAGAGAGAGAGAGACGAGAGAGGAAGAGGAGAAGAGATGAGAGAAGAGAGAGAGAGAGAGAGAGAGAAGAGAGAGAGAGAGAGAGAGAGGAGAGAGAGAGAGAGAGAGAGAGAGAGAGAGAGAGAGAGAGAGAGAGAGAGAGAGAGAGAGAGAGAGAGAAGAGAGAGGAGAGAGAGAGAGAGAGAGAGGAGAGAGAGAGAGGAGAAGAGAGAAGAGAGAGAAGAGAGAGAGAGAGAGCAATAAACAGAAACAGAAACAAAATTCTAAATGACAAATAAACAGAAAAACTCGTGTAAAAAAATTAATTACTATATCACAATACTTTGCAGAATACTGTGATATGTTACACCACAAATGTTGACATAGGGTGGAGAGTTGACATAGTTCGTATAGTTGACATAGGGCAGAGAGTTGACATAGGGCAGATGTTAAGGCATATATATAAGGGTAGAAACGTATGTATGTATGTATGGCTGTGGCACTCAGTGTGTCGGTTTCACCCAGTTACTGCAGAATCAGCAAGATAGAGAAGCCGACAAGGTTAGAGAGATGTCACGTAGCTTATTATACATCTCTTATAAATAAATGGTAACATGATAGATATTAATATAGAGTAGTTATATTATCAGTTTATTCTATGGTAGAAGCATTACTTGCTACGTGCTATATATTTATTAAGGGAGCAGATGTATATGTCTCATAGATAAACGAGTACTTGACACCTGCACGAGAGAGGCTAACCGCCGGCCTCGACGATAGACAGGGAGAGGAGCGATGACCTTTGCCATGGGAGGTAACGGAGGTTGGAACAGGGATTCCTGCCCCAGTGCCCATTTCGTTATTTGTATATAGTGTAGATTTACACATTTACTACCTCCATGGTATCTCTCACAGAGGGGCTTGAGCGAGGGTATCGGGCGGAGATTGTAAGAGGGAGTCCTCTATCTACATATTTCGTCAAGTGTATAGTTTTAAGCTTAATTATACGAACTACCTCAACCCTGGCGTCTCTCTACATCCTCACGACACCACTAATATTCCAACGAAACAGATTGATTGAAACGTGTGTTACTGGACATTACTCATCTACATTCACGGTGAGTACCTGTGTGAGTAGAATTACTCGCGTAAAGGAAAATCTAGAACATACATTTTTTGAGTTTACTGGACATTGACTCATCATCTCATCATCTACCCTTGAAGGTGAGTCTACCTGTGTGAATAATTTACTCGCGTAAAGGAAAATCCAGAACACAGAGAGTTGATATACGGCAGAGAGTTGACATAGGGTGGAGAGTTGACATAGGGCGGATAGTTGACATAGGGCGGAGAGTTGACATGGAGCGGAGAGTTGACATAGGGCGGAGAGTTGACATAGGGCGAAAAGCTGACATAGGGCAGATAATTGACATATGGCAGAGTTGACATAGGGCGGAGAGTTGACATAGGGCGGAGAGTTGACATAGGGCGAAGAGCTGACATAGGGCAGATAATTGACATAGGGCGGAGAGTTGACATAGGGCGGATAGTTGACATAGGGCGGATAGTTGACATAGGGCGAAGAGCTGACATAGGGCGAAGAGCTGACATAGGGCGGAGAGTTGACATAGGGCGGATAGTTGACATAGGGCAGATAATTGACATATGGCAGAGTTGACATAGGGCGGATAGTTGACATAGGGCGAAGATTTGACATAGGGCGAAGAGCTGACATAGGGCGGAGGGTTGACATAGGGCGGATAGTTGACATAGGGCGAAGAGTTGACATAGGGCAAAGAGCTGACATAGGGCGGATAGTTGACATAGGGCGGAGAGTTGACATAGGGCAAAGAGCTGACATAGGGCGGAGAGTTGACATAGGGCGGAGAGTTGACATAGGGCGGAGAGTTGACATAGGGCGGAGAGTTGACATAGGGCGAAGAGCTGACATAGGGCGAAGAGCTGACATAGGGCGGAGAGGTAAATATAGAGGCAGACATACAGACAGACAGAGAGGGGGGAGTGTGGCAAGAGGACGTGGTTGAGGTGCAGGTGACGTCTTGGCGAGGGTGGCGGCGCGTCATGTTGCCTTGGCTTGGTAATGCTTCACAAGCGGTGAAGGCGATGGGAAGATGGGAACAATGGGAAGGCGGTAGCAGAGTAGTTAGCGTCACCGGGTGGCGTTCTCGAAGATTCGAGTTCGATCCCGAGTGAGACCCATAAATCCACTTAAAATCTTTCTGCACCGTCGAGTGGCCTAAGACCACCCACATACTGTCCATACTCTACCTTCGATGGTGAGTGCATCGGAGGACACAGGGGGGCGGCATGAACCTCTAATCACAGGCGGCACTATAAAAATCATGTCTGCGCCACCACGGGCGAAGGCCAACCATCCGAGCCCTGGAGGTCACTGCCTACAGGCGTTATAGGCCAAGATGAAGGGAAAAAAAAAAAAAAAAAAAAAAAAAAAAAAAATAATAATAATAAAAAAAAAAAAAAAGGAAAAAAAAAAACGTGGTAGCAGCTCCCGTAGGCATGCCAAGGCTGCTCCGAAGGTTTAAGAAACAACAAATAGGAAAAATATGATGAATGCCACACAATGCCACACAGCCCCCCCCCCCCCCCCCCACACACACACACACACACACCAAAAAAAGTATTGTTTCTATGTATACGGAGAGCTGCCTTCACACTTGCCTTTTTTCTCTTTATCCCTTGAAAACGAGTCGTAGTTTTATCCTTTATGAATAATTATCAAATAGACAAACATACGATTTCCCTCGCACACCTGTTACCGCTTCAACAAATGCAGCTTTACTTTTTTTGTTATGTAATGTCATTGAAAAAAATCTGGCAATTAATATTTCGGGATAAATGATAAAAAGTTAGAAAAAATGACCCTGAAATGTTATTCTCTCATGGTTGAAATACAAAAAAAATGAGAATTATATTTCAGCGCAAATGTACAAGTGATGCGACAGGACGGTGGGGGGAGAACATTGGGAAGGGGAAAAATGGAGGGAGGAAAAATATCTGGAATGTATGAAAATATGAGATGAACTAACAAGATAAGAACAGTATATGATGATAACTTTGAAAGTCATATGATACAAAAACAACCACATTTTCAGAATCCTGCCTCAACCTATATAGTTCCATCCTAATTCACCTTTACGTTACCTTGTCACTAGCGATACAAGCCTCAACTGTGTCTACTACGCGCGCCTAACCTGCATTCACGGAATCGGCAGCAACCTGACATTAATATTTGATACATACAATCTATGATACCGGTGATTTTCGTCCCGTTTCCCTCAATCACCTACGAGATTGGGTAAATAGGATTAGAATATCCTGTTAACCTTCCTTCCTCGCTCTCAACAAGGCGGGGACTGTTTCGGCGATCTCCTCCCACAC
>JACEEZ010019446.1:0-109110 GCA_016584305.1 Chionoecetes opilio
CCACCTCGTGTCCCAACGGAGAAAAAAAACGGGGGCGGTAACCATACGATAAGATCCGGGAAATATTCTCAAAATTCATTGAACCTAAAAGCCTTAAACCCTTTTCCCCTATTGTAAACAATTTCTAAAAGAATAAGGGTTACTGGAATAAGACCTTTTCTTTATTTTCAGTGGGGCAAATGATAAATTCCCCACTTTTACAGGCGGGATATGGGTGGGGGCGGGCGGGCAGGAAATACATGAACCTATAAAAAGGCACAAGGAACGAAAAAGAGAGAAGAGGGAAGAAAGGAAAGAGTCAAGGGCCCAAGGGCAAGGATCAGAGAAAAGGGGAAAGGGCGGAGGGGAAAGGAAGATTAAGAGAGGAGGATGGGAGGAGAGATTTACATGCGGGGGAGGGGGGAACTAAAGGGGATAAGTAAATGAGAATTTTTGAGAGAGGGGAAGGAGGAGAAGGAGGGGAGAGAGAGAGAGAGAGAGAGGGAGGAGAGGGAGGGAGAGGGAGAGGAGGAGAGAGGGGAAAGGAGAGGAAGGAGAGAGAAGGAGAGGGCGGAGAGGAGAGGCGGGGAAGAGATGAGAGAGAGAAAAGGGAGAGGAGAGAGGAAGGGAAAGGTGGGGAGGTAACACCAGCCCTCAGGAACTCGTGAAACTCGCTTGTATTTTCTCCCTTTTCTATTGAAAACAGCATTGCTAATACAATATTAGTATATTTTAATTTTTATAGAAAACAATAATTCATGATAGAAATGACTGGAATTGAATTTCTTTATAGTAGTAAATATTATCATTTATTTATCGCACGGGTTGGTACACCTCGCTCCCGCCCGTCGGGACATCATGCCGATGGGGGCCAAAATCAGCCCTTCATGAAACTCATCAATGAAGTTTTCACGACAGTCGGGCGCCCCACCCCACTATGTTTTTTCTCGATGGAAAACCCCATTTCTTGCAACTGGGCCCCGGGGGATGACTGATTTCAGAGGGACTAACTAGTCAGAGCGGGGAAAAAAACCAAAGGGAGATGTCTAAAAACTAGAGGGAAAAATTTTGCTAGTGGACGCCGCTTTAAAACTACAAAAACGGCTGGCTGCCTGGGGGTTTTGGAAAACTGACTGACGACTGGGACTGAAAACATACCACCCCTTATCTCTCCTTCCTCTACCAACACTGTCATTATCCCCTACCTGCCCCCAAACACAACCACACACACCCCGGGCTCTATTAACACAAATGGTGTAATGGCACAACCCCTCGCCAGGGGTTGGGGTGGAACTGGGGAAAACGGACCCGTACGGGGCCGGGCCCACACCCCCCGGGACATTTAACATACCGTGTTGTACAGGAATTTTCCCTGTAGAAACACCGCTAGGGGGGCCCCCAGGGAGAGGGAGGATGTAGGGGATAAAACGAGCTTTTAGGTACATAAGTAATTTCTGACGGAATCCAAGTAAGAACAGAAAAAAAAGGAAAAAAATATTGTAATATTGTTATAACATTGAGCAGAAAAAAAAACACAAAAGGGGAATATTTGTTGTTAAAAAAAAAACCGAGCAGTAGAACCGGGGCGAGGCAGAAAAACACAGTTTATGGGGGAAAAAAACATGGAGTGGCATCACTGGCGAGGGTGTTTAAACAGGGCCTGGCGGGTAAAAAAAAGGATATTTTCAATTTAAAATTAAAAATAGATAAAAAATACATTAAAAAACATTAGCCATTTTTCATGTGCCTGCAAACCCATTAAAATTATCTCTCGACACAATTTTGGGGTCACGCGTCCATAGTTTGAAACCCACGCGACTAAGGCATGGTTTAAAAACGGGAGGGTAATTAAAGGGCCCCTTTGAGTTATCTGAGAAAAAAGGCAGATGGGGGAGGAGGAGGAGGAGGAAGTAATAGGGAAGAAGAAGAGGGGGGGAATATGGAAGGAAGGAAAATTGGAGGGGGAGGAGGATACTAGGAAGAAAGAACCAGGAGACCCCCCGGGGTGTATAACGAGGGTATCTGTCTTCTCTCTCCCCTTCCCTCTTTTTCTCTCTCCCCTCTCTCTTCCCTTCTCTCTCTCTCTCTCTCTCTCTCTCTCTTTTTTCTCTCGAAAGTAAAAAAATTCCGTTATTAAATTGTCCAGAAAAAAGTTTCGAGCAAAATATTAAAGGGGAGCTGGATTTTGGGAAATTTTACGTTCATGAATTTCTTGAGTCCATAAGGGCCTTTCTTAGGTTTTTTTAGGGGTTTTTTTTGATAATTTTTATAGAACAAACATTTCCGAAGACAAGGGATATTTTTTTTATACGATAAACATATTTTTGGTAGGGGAAAAAATTCCCCATAAGCTGGCAAACACGGCGGCAAGTGGTTTTTGTTGGTCCCCAGCTCGCTCCGACGGGGGGCATTAGGTTGAAGAGGGCGGCATTTGGTTGAAGACGCTGGGTCGTGACGTCGTGCAAGGGGACACCTATTAGTATGTAGTTTTAGGTCCCTTATACCAAATTTAATAAAAGGGGAGGGGGTTATTATAAGGTAGGTATCATATTTTGTTATCCTTTGCTTTCTTGCTCCCCAATCATAGGGTTCTTTTATCATTTTTGTTTTTCCTATTGGTTGTCTTCCCCCAACACAACCCCACCTCCATCAGTAGGAAGTATTAGGCACCCTACAGGTGTGTCCCTGGGTGATACCCGGCGTACCTCTGTCCCCCAGGTTCATTCTTCTTAACTTAACTCTTTCCCCAACCCAACCCCTTTACCCTTTTTTTGCGTCCCCCTAATCACGCCACGGTTTTACCAACAAACATCTCACGATGCACCAAGAATGGATCTATCAGATCAATGGTTTGGGCGGAGTGCCGTGGGGGGCCACCCCGGGGAGGACCGGGGCCCCCGTGGTGGGGGGCCCTGGCAGCGCGGGCCTGTGGCTCAGAACCCCGGCCCTTCAGGAACCAGAGCTTTGGGGAGCAGAAAAGGAGAGAAAGGAAGACTGAATAAAAGGGGGAAAGGGAAGTAAGGAGAAGGGGAGGCCGTGGAGGAAATGAAAAAGGAGCAGGAGACTGAAAGACTGAAAAGGTTCCGGGTTTTGCGTTGAGGAGGAGGAGGAAAAAAATTTTTTTTGGATGAGAAGGAGGGGAAGTAGTGGAGAAGGCGGGGGGGGCTGGAGGAAAAAAAAGGAGGGCAGGGGGATGGGAGACTGAGAAGGTTCCGGTGGCGTTGAGGAGGGGGAGGAAAAAACTGGATGAGAAAGAGAGAAGTAAGGGAGAAGGCGAGGCGTGGAAAAAGGAAAGAAGGAGGAGAGGAGTCTGTGGAGACTGAAAAGGTTCCGGGGTGGTTTTAAGGGGAAAAGGGAGGAGACAGAAAAGGCTGCGGGGGTGCAGGTGCGGGTGCTTGGGGAAGAGCAGGAGAAGCAAGAGGAGGAGAAGAGGAAAAGGGAGGAGAAAGGGGGGAAAAAGGGGAGGGAAGCAGGGCCCCAGATAGCAGCGGCGAGAAGTCAACCCCCAGCGTGCAAAGGGAAAAATCTGGGCCGCCAATGCCCCGAGTACACCTCGACCAGGTGTTGGGTTTTAGGCTGCCCCGACCCGGGGGCGCCCCGGGGTGTCCTCAGTGAGGACGGGACGGTCTAGGAAGGAACGGGCGCACGCGGGGGCTTATTTCCCAGTCGCCAATGCCGTCAAGAGCCCGGAAATGTTCACGAGAACATTAAGGCCGCTCAAACGTGAGTCAACCCCCAGACACGACCGTTACCCGCCGGGGGGGACGCGAGGGGGGTCCCCCTGCGGGGGGGGTTTTGACGGCCCCCTTTTGCAGCAGGTGACTCGTGTTCAGTGAGGTGTAAAAACACTGCCCTGCTTTTGACTGTACAGAATGCAGCAAGGGGCCGACGGTCTTGCTGAGCTTGGGCCCGGGCATTTATCCGTGTTTGAACCGGCAGCACCGCGAACGTATGGAAGCCCGGCGGGTCGGGGACCAACTCAAACGAGAGTTGGACGCCGACTGGGGCGGCAGAAGAGCGCAATAAATATAGGCGAACCCCCATCCGGGGGGTGAGCAAGTGCCCGACATCCCCGGGCCCGGAAGTTGCGCTTTAACGTGGCCGAGGCCCCAGCCGTCAAGGAGGCGATTGAGCTACGAGGACTTTCCACAACCGCGAGGGCCTCCGCTGCAGTGGGGCAACCGTCTGAAAACCCCCCCAAAATTTTAACGATGGGGAGGCGTGGCGGAAAAAGAATGGACCCCATGGTGGCCGGGGCGGGGCTGTGCACCGGGTGAGGCCACACCCCCCAAACACTTCCCAACATTTTCATACTACCAAAACAATCTTCAATCACTATCGACCCTGATATGTTTGCCGGTCTTCGTAAAACGCGACGTCATATTATCAAGTGCCGTGATCTTTACTTTGCCTTTCATCTCAGTGTCGAGTAAAAATATTTTTTTGTTCCTATATTAACCAATTTTTATACCAAAATTTTATCCCAAAATTTTTAAACCAATAATACCAAGTGTACACGTGCGACAGGGAAACACATTTGGGGCGTTCTTTTTTTAAAATTTTTCCATAAAAAAACCGTGTATGAGCAAATTATAAATTCAGCATCCAGCAAACGGGCCCTTGTTTAGATTGCTGAAGCGAAACAACTAAATATGAAAAATACAACGGAAAGTTAATCAGCAAACACGTAACAAAAAAGTGCAATGATTCCCACTCCCCAGTTAGCAGGGGAATCATTCAAGAACGTTGGGAATCAAGTTTGTCACTTCCAGAATTATGAAAAAAAACCAAATAGCTACTTGAAAATCCCCTAGACAGATAAAAAAAATATATATAAATTACATAAAAGAACAGTATAAGTTTTAACACAAAATTTTTATATGGGCCCGTATAAATACCATCAAATAACACACACCCCCCACACACACACCACACATACAAAACACACCACACACACACCAAACACGCGCGCGCGCGCCCACCACCACAACCACCACACAAAACCACCAACCACACAACACAAACACACCCCAAAACCACCCCCCCCCCCCCCCCAAGAGAAACTTGACAAAAAACTAAATAAAAAAATCACGACTAAAAGCGGCGTCACACAGCACTTTTCCGTCTATTTTTTCCAGAAACTTTAAAAACTAACAATTTTTTTTTCCCAAGCCGTCACACACACAATCGTTTGCCTGCATACCAGTAGCTTTTCTGCCCCCGTAAAAAAAACATGGCCCGAGCCAGGGGGGTTTTTTAAAAGGTCCCGGGGGGAGGCTAGCTGGTTACATTTAATTTTGTGATTACAATCGAGACGCGCCAAAAAAATTTTAAAATACATAACATAATAAAATAAAACAGAAATAGAGAGCGGGATCGCCCCCCGCGAAACCGAACAGCGAGTCATGCGAGAGACTGTTGCCTGTTTTATAAAAGGCTTTTAAATGTTCTCATGTGCAATAGTCACTTAAAATATTTTTCATACTTTCAAATGTATTGAATTATATTTTGAAAAAAAAAAAGCTGATTTATATCGAATATCTTTAAAGTAATCCCTATGGTTTTTGATTTGACTATGAAAGTTGTCTTAAAATTTTCCAATGAAAGACGATCCGATCGTCGCCCAGACTGACTGATTCGGGGGACAATAGCAGAGGAAAAAAAAAACCAACGGAGATCGTCTAACAACTAGAGGGAAAAAAAAGGTAGGTGACCCCCGCCTTAAGACAAACTGGCTGTCCCTGGCTGGTTTTGGCTAACTGAACTGACTGAGGCTGACTGAAAAAAAATACCCCCCCTTATCTTCCTTCTTACCTAACACTGCCCTACTTATCTCCCTACCTGCACAACAACCCCACCAACCCCGGCTCTTTTCACACAAATGGCTGCTAAGGAAACAACCCCCCCTCGCCAGGGGTTGGTTTTGGAACAAAAAACGGACACCGTCGGGGGGCCTGGGCCCACCACCCCCCAGTGACCAGTTCAAAAAATCGGGTTTTGAAGGAATCGTTCCTGTCAGAAACCCCGCTAGGTGGGGCCAGGGAGAGGGGATGTAGAGGATGAACGAGTTTAGGTACATAAGTAATTTTGAGGAATGGCAAGAAATAAACAGCAATAAAAAGGGGAAAATATTGTAATATATTTTATAAATTGAGCAGAAAAAAACACATCATTTAATAGTTGTTTTTAAAAAAAAACCGAGCATTTTAGACCCCCTAACCCGAGGCAGAAAAAAAAAAAAATCTAGTGGAAAAACATAGGAGTGGCACACTGGCGAGGTGTGAAACGGCCCCCCCGGGGGGTTAAAAAGGATATTTTCAATTTTCGTTAAGTAGATAAAAAACATAAAAAATTTAAAGCCATTTTTCTAGTGCCTGCGACCCTTTAAAAATTTATCTCTCGACACAACTTTGGGTCGGTCCCATAGTTTGGAACCATGCAGATAATGGAGGGGTAAAGGGAGGGTAAAAAAGGGCCCCCTTGAGTTTATCTGGAAAAAAAGGGCAGATAAGGGAGGAGGAGGAGGAGGAGAGATAATGGGGGAAGGGAAGAAGGGGGGAGGAATAGGGAAGGGAAGGAAAATATTGGGGAGGAGGAGTGATACATAGGAAGAACAGATACCGGGACCCCCCGGGTATAACGAGGGTATCTGCTCTCTCTTCTCTCCCCCTCTCCTCTCTCTTCCCCCTCTCTCTCTCTCTCTCTTCCTCTTTTCTCAAACTTTCCTTTTCTTTTTAAAAATATTTTTTTTTTCTTTTTTTATAAGGGATATATATATATTTGAACCCCGTACAGGTGTCTGAAGTGACGTCACAGACCTTGGGTTTTTGGGGGGGGGGGGGGTTGCGACAGGCGCGGGGAAATGCGAGCTGGCGTACCAAAAAAACCCCACTTGCCGCCCTGTTTGCCAGTTTAGGAAATTTTCCCTACCAAAATATGTTTATCAGTATAAAAGATATATCTATTTTCGGAAATTTTTGTTCTTAAATATTATAAAATAAAAAAACCTTTTAAAAACAATAAAGAAAGGGCTTTATGAGACCCCAAGAAATATGCATGAACGTAATATTACCAACCCCAGCTCCCATTTAATATTTTGCAGAAAACTTTTACATGGACAATATAAATAGAAGCGGAATTTTTTTAGCTCTCCATTGATATTTTTTCGTTTTTGAAAATGAATTAAAGATGCATAAATTAGCGTAACAAATAAATAACATCAAAAACGGGTAATTTTTTTCCGATAGAGGGGTTTTTTATTAGTTAACGAAATTTTATACATGGTTCTAATTCTTTTTATCAGAAAACAAAAGATCAAGGGAAAAGCTAATAAAATTCCGTTCTATGATTTTTGCCCATGTAAAATGTTTTCGGGCAAAAATTAAATGGGAGCGGAGTTGGTGAAATACGTTCAGCATATTTCTTGAGTTCCTAATGGGCCCTTTTTTTAGTGGTTTACGGGTTTTTTTTGATAAATTTATAGAACAAAAAATTTCCGAAGAAACGGATATCTTTTATACTGAAAACATATATTTTGGTGGGGAAAAAATTTCCATAACTGGCAAACAGGGCGGCAAGGGGGTTGTTGGGCCCCCAGCTGCTCCGACGGGCGGCATTTGGCTTGAAAAAGGGCGGGGATTTGGCTTGAAGAGCTAGGTCGTGACGTCAGTGCAAGACCCTATTAGTAGTAGTATTAGGTACCCTTTACCCAATTTTAAAATAAGGTATAGGTATTTTTATAAGGTAGGATCATATTTTTTACCTTTTTGCTTTTTTACCCCAAACATAGGGCTTATTATCATTTTTTTTATTCCATGGTTGTCCTCCACCAATCGCAACCCTCACTCCATCAGTGTGAAGTATTAGGCAGCCTACAGGTTGGGGCCCGCGAGTGATACCGGGTACCTCTGTCCCAGGTTTTATTTTCTTTAAATCTAATCCTTGCCAAAACCAACCCCTTTACCCTTTTTTACGTCGCCCCAATCACGCCACGGGTTTTTTTCCAACAAAAAACTCCGATGCACCCAAGAAGGATCTTCAGCATAGGTTGTTTGAGGCGTGAGTGCCGTGGGGGGCCCCCCTGGGAGGACCTGGGCCTCGGGGGGGGGCCGGAGCGCTGGGCCTGTGGCTCAGACCCCCCGGGCCCTTCAGAACCAGAGCGTGGGAGCAATGAAGGAGGGGGGAGGAAGACTGAATGAGAAAGGGGGAGGAAAGTAATGGAGAAGGTGGAGGCGCTGGAGGAAATGAAGGGGAGCAGGAGATTGGAGACTGAAAGGTTCCCGGTGTACGTTGGAGGAGGGGAAAAAACGGAGAGAAAGGAGGAGGAAGTAATGGGGAAGGCGGAGGCGCTGGGGGAAATGAAGGAGGAGCGGAGAATTGGAGACGAGAAGGGTTTCCCGGGGGCGTTTAGGAGGAGGAGGAAATACTGGGTGAGAAAGAGCAGGAAGTAAGGGAAAGGGGGAGGGGCTGGAGGAAATGAAGGAGGAGCGGAGTCTTGGAGACTGAGAAGGTTCGGTGCGTTGAGGAGGAGGGGAGAAGAGAAGGCTGGGGGAGGTGAGGTTGCGGTGGCCTTTGGGAAAGCAGGAGAAAAAGAGGGGAGAAAAGGAAAAGGGAGGAGAAAAGGGAGGAGAAGAGGAGGAGAAGCAGCGGCCCAAAATAGCAAGCGGCGAGAAGTCAACGCCAGCGTGCTAAGGAATCTGCCGGCCGCCAATGCCCCGAGTAACCTTTACCCAAGGGGGTTCGGTTTGGCTCCCCGAACAGGGGCGCGCCGGGTGGGGTCAGGAGGGGGGTGACGGGGCTAGGAAGGAACGGGGGCCGCCGTGCGTGTTCCCCCAGTCGCCCTCCGTCAAAAGAGGAAATGTTACGAGAACATTAAACCCCCTCAGATCGTGAGTCAAGCCCCAGAAGACCGTACCCCCCCCGGGGGGACGCGAGGATGCCCCCGGGCCCCGGGAGGGGGACGGCCCGTTGCAGCGGGGACCAGTGTTAGCCTGGGGGGGTGTGAAAACTGTCCCGCGTTTTACTGTACAGAAGCAGCAAGACGACGAGTCTTTCTGAGTTCGGCGGCAAAATATCGCGTGTTTTAAAGGCAGCACCGCGAACGATGGGAAACCCCGGGGGTCAGGGTTATCCCAATCAACGATGAGTGGACGCGATAGGGCAGAAGATGCGCAAAAAAAAAATGAGCGAAGCCCACTGCCGGGGGTGAGCAAGTGCCCACATGCCCCGGGGCCCCGGAAGTTGCGCTTTAAAGTGGCCCACGTGCCCCAGCCGTCAAGGGGGCGCGAGTTTCGTAGAGGACTATTCCCCCCAACCCCGAGGGCCTCCGGCAGTGGGGCAACCGTTTGACGCCTGAGTAAAAGATAGGGGGGCGTGGGGGCAAGAATGGAAGCCATGGGGCAGGGGGGGTTGCACCAGAGGGGGCCACACGCCCCACACACTTCCCCAAACTTTCAACACTATCCACATACTTTTAATCACTTCGACCGCTGATAGTTGCCCGGTCTTTGTAAAAACGGAGTCTTTATCAAGTGCCGTGATCTTTACATTGCCACATCTAACTTTTCTGAGCAAAAATATTTTTTTGATTCCTATATTTACCAAAATTTACCAAAAAATACCAATATTTAACCAAAACTATACCCAAAGGTACACGTGTTTACCTGGCGACATTTTTGGGGTTTTTTTGTTTTTTTTTTTTTTGTGCCCCCTTTTTTTTTTTTTTTTTTTTTTTTTTTTCCCTTTTTTTTTTTTTTCGCCCGTTCCTTGAAATTCCCCCTGAACGGGATGGGGTGTTATTTTCACTTTTCCCGAATTATGAAAAAAAAAAAAGATACCGAAAAATCCCCTAAAAAAGTCAAAAAATCATATTTGGAAAATAATAAAAAAGATAAACTTTTTAACAAAATTAATTTGGGTACTAAATACCATCAAATAAAAAACAACAAACACAAACACACACACCACACACAAAAACCACACACAACCACAAACACACACACACACACAAAACCCCAACACACACAACACACACCCACACAACACCCACACACACAACACACACCACACAACACACACACACACACACAACACCCCCACACACACATACACACACAACCCCCACACACAAAAAGAGAACTTGACAAAAAAACTAAATACACAAAATCACTACTAAAAGCGGCGTAACTGCATTTTCGTTATTTTTCCAGAACTTCTAAAAACTAACAATTTTTTTTTCTGAACCCTCACAACACAACGTTTGCCTGCATACCAGCCCGTGTTCCTGCGACTGTAATAAAAAATGGGCCGACGCCAGGGCAGGTAGAGTACCCCAGGGCAGGCTACGCTGGATACACTTAATTTTGGTATTATCAATCTAGACGCGCCAAACAAGTTAAAAAAACAACACATATATAATATAAACAGAATAGATGAGCGGGATCAGCCCCCCCGCTGGAAAACCCAGTCATGGAGAGCGAGAGGGATGTGCCTGTTTTATAAAACGGCTTTTAAAGTATCACATGTGCAATGTCATTTAAATTTTTTAACTTTCAAAAAGTATTGAATTATATTTTAAAAAAAAAGCCGATTATACGAAATCTTTTAAAAATAATCCCCATGGATTTTTATTTACTATGAAAGTTGTCTTCAATTTTCCTATGAAGACGATCCGATGTCTGACTCAGATGACTGATTCAGAGGACTAATAGTAGAGCGAAAAAAACCAACGGAGATGTCTAACAATAAAAAAAGGCTAGGGGGACGCCCCCCTAACGAAAGGTGGCTGCCCCGGTGGGTTTGGCTAACTGACTGACGACTGTGAGAAACAAATACCACCCCTTTTCTCTCCTTTCCCCTACCTAACACTGTCCAATCTACCTACCTGCACCACACACACCCCCACACACACCGGCTTATTCACACAAAGGGGTGCAATGGCACAACCTCCATCGCCAGCGTTGGTTGGAAATAGAAAACGGACACCGCTAGGGGCCGGGGGCCCCACCCCCAGTGACCAGTTCAATTACGGGGTTGTTTTACAGGAATGTTCCTGTCAAAACACCGTAGATAGGGCCCCGGGAGAGGGGGGAGTAGAGGATTGAAACGGCATTAGGGAATAAGTAATTTTGACCCGAATGCCCAAAAAATGAACAGCAATAAAAAGGGGAAAAAATTGTAAAATATGTTAAACATTTGAGCGAAAAAAAAACACATAAGTTAAAGTTTTGTTTAAAAAAACCGGCGTGACACCAAGCCGAGGCAGAAAAAAAAAAATCTATTTGGAAAAAAAAATAGGAGTGGCGTCACTGGCGAGGGTTGAAAAAGGCGCCCCGGCGTTTTAAAAAAAATATTTTTATTTTGTTAAAAGATAAAATAATTGAAAAAATTTGCCATTTTTTTATGGCCTGCGACCCCTTAAAAAATTTTTCTCGACACAACTTTGGGTCCCTTTTCCCTAGTTTTAGAACCACTGCAGATAATGGATGGTAAAGGGAGGGTAACAAAGGCGCCCTTTAGTTTATCGAGAACAAAGGGGGAGTAAGGGAGGATTACATAGGATTACATAGGAGTAACAGACACCCGGGACCCATTTGGCCCCTAGCGAGGGATTGCGAATACATACTACTAACTACAAATATTGTAAAGAAAACAGTTTTGGGAAAAAGATACCAGGTCCCTAAAGAGGATAGGAACAGGAAGTTTTAAATGCAAAAGATAGGGTAGAAAAATACTAACTACAACTACCCCTACCCTACAACTAATCGATAGGGGGGGCTGATACGAATTTGCATTTCAATCCCATTTACTTTTCAGGCGGTTAAGTCTGTTTTTGAAAGTAGTTATTGTGTTGGCTCCGAAAAAATTGTGGTAACTTTTTCCATCGATAAGACTAAAATTGAAATAATTTTACGGAATCGGTGAGCAACGTTGACCGTTTTGTTTTAAACCATTATTTTTTGTTGTCATTGAGTTGAAAGCCTCGTAGGTTCTCTGATTTAAAGCATCAAAAAACCTTTTTGGGTCTAAAGGGTTTTTATCAAGTCCCACGGATTTCGATTTTAAGGAAAACATATTAAGTTTTCCCCCCGTCTTCTTCATAGAGAATTTCTAGAAATGGAATTTGTTTGGTTGTCTTTTTGCACTGATTCCCCTTTTGGGTTGATCTTTTACGAAAAGGGGACCAGAATGAACGGCATATTTCCAAGTGCGGCCTAACCCAAGGACGGTATAATTGTTTATTTCTTTTGGAGTTTTAGTTTAAAGACGTTTATAAAGCCCAACATATTTGCCTTTTTACGGCAGCTAGGCAATGCGAACGGTTTTTAGATCATTAATGATGATGACAGCTAAATCCTTTCCTGCGTACTTCAAATTAACGTTTATTTTGCATTTGATAGTATATTGAGGGTTTTCGTTGCCATATGCTTTCTTTTTCATATATCGGATAATTTTTAAAAGCCATTTATCACTCCAAAGGGTAGTTGTCGAGATCACTTTGTAGAGTTCGCAGTTTTCTCTAAAATGCTTTTTACCGCCCAATTTGGTGTCATCTGCAAATTTTTGGGTATTTTAATACAAGTCCGCAGCCAGATCGTTTGATATATATCAGAAAAAGAGTAGGACCCAAGACCGAGCCTGAGGCACCCCATAGGAATCAACCAAAAGTGCCCCACCATTTTTACACCCGTTGTTTTCGATTTGAAAGCCAATCGCCAACCATGAACATAATTGCTCTCCTAGCCATGTGCCCTTATTTTTATCAAAAAGTCGTTATGGGGAACGTATCGAAGGCTTTTTGAAAATCAAGGTATATAAATCCGAGGGAATTTTAGGTCCCGTTTGAATAAATGACATAAAAAAAAAACCCGAGGTTGTTTAAACAGGATTTTATTTAGAAATCCATGCGGGGGTTTAGTATAGAGTTTTTTTCATCGAAAAAGCACTATTTTATCCCGCAATATTTTTCAAATAGTTTAAAATCACGGAGTTAGATAATTGGGCGATAATTACTTGCGAGGCTTACTCCCTTCTTGAATATCGGTGTAAATTTTAATTTCCCATACTAGGAACATTTTTTACTAGCATTTATTTAAAATAACTTTAATGGGGGGCGAAAGTTTACTGGACATTCGCGAAGTAGTCGCGGCGGGGGATTTCGTCCACCCCAAGGATTTGCTGGGCAAGTTTTTAGCAAATATTTTGTTTTTTCTTTACTGGTTTTTCCTATTACCAGCTATCCCTTTGGTCCTGCAAAGTTCTGGTTTGGTAATGGGTTGTCTTCTTTAATAAATACCGATTTAAAAAATTCATTGGTACGAAGCCATACTTTATTAATTTTTCCAAAAATTATTATATCTTAGTGGTCCAATACTGTTTTGAATTTTTTTCTTACTTCAAAAAACGATTGAAAAAAAAACCTTTTCGGGTTTGTTTTGGGTTTCCTTTGAAATTTTTTTCCCTTTTTTTAAAAAATTTTTTTCGCGCTTTTTTTTTAAAATTTAATTAGCCCTTTAAAACTTTTACGTCAGGGTTTTCTGAATATGAATTTGTTCGTTTGGGAAAAAAGGGGGGGGGGGAAAAGGGGGATTAAAGGAAAAAGGGGGAAAAAGGAAAGGGAAGGAAAAAGGAGGAGGGGGAAAACGGAAAACCAAAAAAAAGGGGAAAAAAAGGAACGGTTTTTTTTCCCCCCCTTTTTTCCCCCTTTCCATTTTTTTCCTCTCTCTTTTTCCCCTCTCTTTTCTCTCTCTCTCTCTCTCTCTCTTTTTATCTCTCTCCCCTCTCTCTTCTCTCCTCCCCTTCTCTCTCTCTCTCTTCTCTCTTCTCTTTTCCCCTCTTTTTTCTCTCTCTCTCTTCTCTCTCTCCCCTCTCTCTCTTCCCCTCCTTTCTTTTCTTTTTTAAAATATCTTTCCATTTTAAATTATTTTTTATAATATATATATATAATAAAACGCCGTCTTTAGTATGTAGGTATTGGGGTACCTTATACCTAATAATATAAGGTATGGGTTTTTTATTAAAAGGGTGGGGACCCATATTTTGTTATCCTTATTGCTTTTTTGGGTTACCAATCATAGGGCTCTTTATCTTTTTGTTTTTCCCTTTTGGGTTTTGTCTGGGTACCCGGGCCTTTTGCCTACGGCCCCAATTTGCCTACGGACAGTTTGCCTACGGAAAGTTTGCCTACGGACATTTTGTTAGGGACTTTTGGCCTACGGACAGTTTGCACGGACAGTTTGCTAGGAAAATTTTGGGAAAGGGGACATTTGGGCCCTCCCCGGGACATTTCCCTTCCCGGAAAATTTGCCAAACGGAAATTCCCCCTTTGCCTACGGACATTTTTAAAAATTTTTTAACTAACGTAACCCAAAAAAAAACCTAACCTAACCAAACCCTAATTTAAAACCAAAACCCAAAAGGTAAAAAAAATTTTTTCCGGGGGAAACACTGGGGCCCAAAGTGCCCCGTGGGAAAAAGTGCCGTGGGCCCAAAATTGTTGGTAGGAAAAATGTCCGGTTTTAGGCAAAACGTCCGTGGGGAAAAAAACTGCCCCGGTAGGAAAAAATTGCCCGTGGGCCCAAATTGTCCGTAGGAAACTGTCCGTGGGCAAAGGGCCCGTAGGCAAACTTCCGTAGGAAAAATTTTCCGGGCCAGGGAAAACGCCGGAAAAATTTTCCAGGAAAACTGGTAAAAAACGTGTAAAACGCCGGAAAAAAGGCGAAGCCAGGCAAATGCCGGGGGAAAAAACGCCGTAAAAATTTGCCCGAAAAAAAAACGCCCTTTTAAAAATTTTTCCGGAAAACATTAAACTTGAAAAGAGCAAAAAGCCCTTTCGTAAAAAACGTCCTGGGCCAAAAACCCGTAAAACGTCCCCAGGGTAAAACACCCAAAAAAAAGGGAAAAAAACCCACGTAAAAACATGGTAAAAAAGTAAACACACGAAAACCCTAAAAAAGCTTTAAACCAGGAAAAAACCGAAAACCGGGGTTTAAAAAAAACATCTTCCGAAAAAAACATTTTTAAACGAAAAAACATGCCGGAAAAAAAAAACACTTTAAAAAAAAAAATTTAAAACCCCGGTTAAAAAACATGTAAAAAAGTTAAACAAAACAAACCAGAAAAAAAAAATCTGCGTAAAAAACGAAAACCGGGTAAAAAAAAAACGTAAACCAGCAAAAAAAACATCTTAAACCGGGTTAAAAACTCTTTAAAACAAGTAAAAACATCGTAAACCAGAGTAAAAAAAAACCTTTAAACCACCCTAAAAAATCCCCAAAAAAACATCGTAAACCAGAAAAAAAACCTTAAAACCAGGTAAAAACATCTTAAACCAGAGTAAAAAAAATCGTAAACCAGGTAAAAAAAATCGTAAACCAGGGGAAAAAAACACGTAAACCAGAGTAAAAACATCGAAAAAAAGGGTAAAAAAACTTGTAAAACCAGAGTAAAAAAAAAACTTTTAAAACCCAGCGAAAAAAAAACCTCGAAAAACCAGAGTAAAAAAAACGAAAAAACCAGGTAAAACATCTTTAAACCAGAGTAAAAAACATCGAAAACCCAAGGAAAAAACATCAAAACCCCAAAGGTAAAAAAAACGAAAAACCCAGCGTAAAAAAAAGGGAAACCCGGGGTAAAAAAAAAAAAAAAAACAAAAAAACATCTTTAAAACCAGAGTAAAAAAACATTAAAAACCTTTTTAAACCCCAAGGAAAAAACATCGAAAACCCAAAAGAAAAAAAAAACATCGAAAAACCAGGAAAAAACATCGAAAAACCAGATTTTAAAAAAACCCGAAACCAGAGAAAAAACAACGAAAAACCAGCGAAAAAAAACATCGGAAAAAAGAGAAAAAAAACATCGAAACCAAAATTAAAAAACTTTCGTAAACCAGAGAAAAAAAACCTTTTCTTTTTTTTTAAAAACCAGAGTAAAAACATGGGAAAAAACCAGATTTAAAAAAAAAAGGGTAAACCATCGTAAAAAAATTTTAAAAAAAAAACATAAAAAAAAAAAACATCGAAAACCCAGATTTAAAAAACATCGTAAACCGCGTAAAAAAAAATCGAAAACCCCGGGCGTAAAAAAAAAAATTTAAGACAGGAAACCCACTTTAAAACCCCCGGGAAGCACCCCGTAACCACGTAAAATCGCTTTAAAAAACAGCGGAACCCACGTTAAAAAAACCCGTAAAACCCCGCCAAAAAAAAACCAGCAAAAAGGTTTTAAAGGAAAAAAGGGGGGAAACGACGGGACTGTGGTTCGTTTGCAAAACTTATGTTTTGTTCTTGGGTGGGTTTGTTTGGCTTAAAAAAGGGATGAAATCCCGGGGGATAAAAAATTAATGAAAAAGGGAAAACGGGGAAATTTTAAATTGTGTGTTTGGGTTTTGGGTGTGTTTTGTGTGTGTGGTGGGTTTGGGGGTTTTGTGCCGTGTTTTGGTGTGTGTGTTTTGTGTTGGTGGGTGTTTTAATGTGTGGTTGTTGTGTGTGGGGTTGTGTGTGTTTTGGGGTGGTGTGTGTACCCAGATTGTATGTCGCAAAATGGTTCAGGGGGCTAGTTTAAAAATTGGCCCAAATTCCTGATGCTTTTTATTGGGGAAAGTAAAAACCCAGCAAAAGGGGCGTTTGATCCCGAAAAAGGGAAAAGAAAAAATTTGGGAATTTTTATTTTAATTTTCAGCATTCAACCCCTCTCTCTCTCTCTCTCTCTTCTCCCCTCTCTCCCCTCTCTCTCTCTCTCCCTTTTCCTCTTTCTCTCTCCCCTTTTTCCCCCCCTCTCCCCCCCCAATTTTCCCCCTTTTTTTTTTTTTTCTTTCCCCCCTTTTCCTCTCTCTCTTATCCCCTTCCTCTCTCCTCTCTCTCCCCTTCTTTTCCCCTTCTTTTCTCTCTCTTCTCCCCTTCCCCTCTCTCTCTCTTTTCTTCTCTTTCTCTCTCTTTTTTTTCCCCTCTCCCCTCTCTTTTTTTTTTTTTCCCTCCCTTCTTTCTTTTTTTTGGGGCCTTCCTCTCCCTTCCCCCTCCAAAACCCGGGGGGAAAATAAAAAAAAGGGTAATTTTTTTGCCGGGTTCAAAAAAAAGGGGGATGAGCTTAAACGAGTGGGTTTGCGTTTGAGGGGGTGGTAAGTCCTAATGGGGGAGAAGCCAAGGGGAAGAGGGAGGAGGGGAAAGAGAGGGGGGGCAGGGAGCGGGGGGAGAAGAGGAAGGAGGGAGGGAAAGGGAGAGAGGGGAGAGAGGGAGAGAGAGGGGGAGAGAGAGAAAAAACGAGGGGGAAAAGAAGGGAGAGAAAAAGGAGAGGAGGGAGAGAGAGAGGGGGCAGAGAGGGGAAAAGGGGAAAACGAGAGGAGGAGGAAACCCGAAGAGAGAAAAGGAGAAGAGGAGAGAGAAGAGAAGAGAGGGAGGGAAGAGGAGGAGATTTTGACGGGGTTTTTTCTCTGTGTTTTTTGAATTTTTTGTTTTTTTATATTCCCCCTTTTTTTTATTTTCCCCTTATTTGTTTTTTTCTCCTTTGTTAATTCCCCTTTTTTTCCTTATGTCCTAATATATTCATACAATAATTAAAGTTCCAAAATTTTCGGAAAAAAACTGATTTATTTATTTTATTATAGGGGGGAGAGGGGGGGGGGATGAAGGGGGGAAAGTATAAATTGGGGGTTGGGGGGGGGTATAAAACAAATAGTAATTTATTTGGGGGTTAACGGGGGAGGGTTGGAGGAAAGTGAGGGTTGGAGGGGGGTTTTTGGAAATTGAGGGGGAAAGTGGGGGTTTGGAGTGAGGGGTGGAGTGCTTTTTTAGAGGGGGGGGGAGGGAAGAGGGGGGGAAGATGGGGGGGAAAAAGGAAAAAGGAATGGGGAAAAATGGAGGGAGAAAGGAATGGGGAAGGGGTTTTTTTTGGGGGGAAAGGAAAGGAAGAGGGAATGAGAGGGGGGAAAAAGGGAATAAAGGGAATGAGTTTGGGAGGAGGGAGTGTTGGAGGGAAATCGTTTGGAGGGGGGGATCGGTTTTGGCATAGGAATGAAGGAGGGGGAAGGGAGATGATGGTTTAACCCGTTGTTTTTGTGTGTGTTTTGGGGGGTTTGGGGTTTTGTGTTTTGGTGGGGTTTGTGTGGTGGGTTTTGCGTGTGCTGGGGTGTGTGCATTTTTCAATTCTCCCTCGTATTTTTCTTTTAACACTATAGTGAAAAGGGAAAACCCAAAATTCAGAAAAAGGGAATACAAGAGACACATACTTAAACCGGGGGCTTCACCACTTTGCTCATCTCCTACTCCTTTTGAAGACACAAGGATCATTAAAAAGTCCCCCACTTTAAACTTTTTTATCTCCCCTTGGAGTGCCAAGGGGCTTTTTATAAAACCCCTGATACGGGGGGAGGGGGGGATATGGCAAACGGGGTGTAAAACAGGGTTTTCCTTTGTGTTTCATCCTGGGGGAGTTTGATAGGTTGAGGCAATGGATAGAGATATTTGGGAAGTGTATAAGGGACTGTCAAATTAGATCGATATAGTTAATCAAAAAACCCTAGGGTGGGCATAAAACACAGGAGAAAATAAAAACCCAAAAGAAAACCCCAGGGAAACACCTAAAATAAAGATTTGGGTTCAAAAAAATTCGACCTAGTTTCTACAACTCTAAACTGCTTTCCCTATAACCCTCCCTAAAAACCAAAATTTAAAAAATATAGAACAAATTTTTATATTTTTCCCTTTCTAAAAATTGGGGGGTCGTTCCCTTTAAATATGAAAAAAAAAAAAGAACATTTTGTCAGGTGAACCAACGGGGAAGGGGAAGAGGAAGGAAAGAAAGCAGTTTTCCCCGCCACTATACAATGTATAATTTTTGTGAAGGTCGGCCAAAAGTTTCGGCCTTGACCCGGGGAAGGGGGGGGGTTTGGGGGGCCCCTTGAGGGTTGGGGAGGAGGGGGTGGAAAGGAAAAAAAAAGGGGGGGGGGGAAAAATTAAAAGGGGATTTTTTTAAGGGACGGGGGGGTTTTTTGGGGCGCCGAGGGATTGAAAGAGAGTTTTTTGAAGGAAGCGGAAAATATGGAGTAAGTTGTTTTTTTAAAATATTTATTTTTTTGATGATTTAAAAAAGCGGAGAGAGAGTAGTAGTGTAGTAGTAGCTAGAAATATTTAGTAGTAAAAAATTTAGTAGTGGGAAATTTTTTTATTATAGTAGTAAAAAGTATTAGAATAAAAGAGTAGAAATAAAGTAGTAGTAGTAGTAGATTTAGTAAGAGTATTTAGTATAAAAGGTTTGTTTTGTGGGTTGTTATGAAAGGGTAGCTTTTTAAAACCATTTTTAGTGGTAATAAACCCCGTAGTAAAAAAGTAAGGGAGTGTTGGGGAGGGGAAGAAATAGATGGGGAGGTTCTTTTTGGGCCCGGGTCTGCCCCTAGTTGGGGCAAATTTGGCCCCCAAAACCCGAAAAAAGGGCAAAATAAACCCAATGGGGAAAGGGCATTTTATTTGTGGGGGAGGAGAGGGGAAAAAGAGAAAAATTGAAAAAAGAAAAACCTTTGGGGAGAAGTGTCCCCCAAGGGGGAAAAAATTGGGCCCCCAAACTTAGTGGGAAGGAAAAATATTTTAAAAAATAAATAAAAAAAGTTGGGTTGGGTTTTTCGGGTGGGGAGTAGGGGTGTGGTTTTTTTAGAATTTTTGGGGGTTTATTTTTGAGAGTTTTGAAAAATTTTGGGTTTGCATTCCCCCCCCCCCAGTAAAAGAGAAAGAAGAGGGGAGAAGAGGGAGAGGGGAAGAGAGGGGAGAGAGAGAAGAGAGGAGAGAGGAGGAGAGGGGAGAGAGAGAGAGAGGGAGAGAGGGGAGAGAGAGAGAGAGAGGGGAGGAGTTCATGGGGTTCTTAAAAGTAGGGAAATAAAGAAGTTAAGTAATGGGGTTAAAAATACTCTCGAACGACCCTTAAAACAAAAAAAAACACTTCGAGAAAAAAAAGGAAAATTTTAAAAAAAATAAAGCAAAAAGAATAAGGAAAGTGGGAAAAGGGGAAAAAGTGAAAAAAAGGACTTGCCCTTAAAAAAATTTTTTAAATAACAAAAAAGGAAAAAAGGGGAAAATGGGGGGAGATGGGGGTTTCGCTTCCACTTTTGCATATTTGTTTTAGTCCGTTTTGGGTTTTGGGGGGGAAAGAGAGGGGTGGAAGGGGGGGAAAGGTAGGGGAGGGGGGAAATGGGTAGTGGGGGGGGAAGGAGGTGTGGGGGGAAGGGGGGGGAGGTAGTGGAGGGAAGGGGGGGTATGGGGGGAAAAGGGAGGGGGTAGGGGAGGGGGGGAAAGGAGTAGTAGTGGGGGGGAAGGGAGTAGGTAGGGGGAGGGAAGGGGGGGAGGAAAGTGTGGGGGGAAGGGAGGAGGAGGTAGTGGGGGGGAAGGGGAGGAGGTAGTGGGGGGGGAAAGGAGGGTAGTGGGGGGGAAGGGGGGGAGGTAGTAGTGGAGGGAAGGGGGGGGTATTGGGGGGAAAAGGGGGGAAAGAAGGGGAGGGGGAGGTAGGGAGGGGGAAGGCCGGAGTGGGGGGGAGGGAGGAGGTAGTGGAAAGGGGAAGCCCACGAGGAGGTGAAAAAGAAAAAAAGTATTACTCACTTCAAATGGGAAAAACTCGCTTCCAATTTTTTTCCCCCCACGATGGGACGGGAAAAAACCTTAATTAAGTTTAACCAAAAACCAAAAGGTTTAAAATTTATTTAAAAAACCACACAACCACACACAAAACCACACCCCCCCCACAACACCACAAAACCACAAACCCCACAAAACCCCACACACACACAAACACACACAACTTTATAGTCACAGCCACCCCCCACCACAAAACCACACACACCCCCAAAACACACACACAAAACACACACACACACCACCCCACACACACACCCCTTTCCCCCATCCTCTCTAAAGAAAAAAATAAGGTAAATAAAAACACAAAAACCGAAAAAAACCCCAAACACACCCACAAACACCCACACCCACAAAAACACACACACACAACACAAAAATCATAGTCAAACCCCAAAAATACATACCTGATAGGTCAAAAACCAGGAAAAAAAAGGGCCCTCCCCTCCGCCTGAAGGTGTAATCAGCGCACGGGGATGGGTAAAGGTAGTAATGTCTAGAAACCCCAAAACCTCATCCTCTTTGTTAGGAAAAAAAAATAATCACGTAAAAAATTAGTTTAAAAATTGGGGATTTTTTTTCCGTCCCTTTCTTTTGCGAAATTTCATCGGGTTAACCCTTTTTTTAGCCCCCAAATAATCATTTCCTCTTTGGGTTGGAAAAAATTACACAGCATTAAAAATTAGGCCCGGGTTTAAAACCCGAGAAAATAGATTTCCTTTATATAAAATCAGGAAAAGGGCGAGAGGGGGAGCCCTTATATAGCTCGGTCAAAGGGCCGAGAAAAGAGAGGGTCCTTTATATAGATCGGGGTAAAAGGGCGAGGGGGAGAGAGCCCTTTAATAGTGGTTTCAAAGCCGAGAGAGAGAGCCTTTAGCCCCTTTCCCCCTTTGGGGGCCAGAGGGTGTTATTTTCGTCCTTTTTGTTCGTATACTAGAAAAAAATCTGCCCTTTTAAAACCCACGTTTTTTTTTCAAAACCAACCCCCATCGTCAAAAATTAATTTTAGATAAAGTTTGGGTTTGATTTTTTGTTTTCTTTTCGGTATACAAAAAAAAAAAAAAACCCCTTTTTTAAATCCCCTTCAGGCATAACCCACTTGAGGTTTTTAAATTTTCATCGGCACCCCCCCTTTCGTTATTTTTTCATAAAAAAGGTACTAAAAAACCCTTTCCCATTTTAAAATTTTTTTTAACCCACACTTCTTTTAATAAACACTGGGAAAATTTTATTCAGTCAACAGCATTTCACCCCTTGGAGGGCAGAAGTCAGAGTTCCTTTTTTGCTGTGTATACTAAAAAAAACCCTGCCTTTTTAACTCACGTAATTTAAAAACCCACTGAGATTTTAGTCATTCCCCGTCCGTCACTCTTGTTTTCAGATGTCGGGGTCGAAAAGGGCTGGGAAAACGCGGTGACAAGTAAACAACAGCTCCTGCATTGTTCCCCAAGGCCCCGGGCCCCCTTTCGCCTCCGCAGTGTCCCCAAAACCGAGGAGGAAGGGATCCTTAAGGCCCGCATACCTAAGCAGTGCCCCGTAAGCCTTTCATGAAAAGCAGGGCGAACGCGACAGGAAGTGTTTCATACAGGATAATATTTACGTTGGGAAAAGGTTTAAAAATATTTGGATTTTTTTCGTTATTTTATCATAGTTTTTATGTTCCAAACGTTAAATTTTTTTTCCCTGATAAATGCAAGCTAAAAGCGTTTAGGAAGGGTTTGGAACAGGATAAAATTAACGTTTAAAAAATTTTTAAAATATTTGGATTTAAGGGATATTTATGCATCGTTGTTGCTTTTTCCATCTACCCTTTTGAAATTTTGCCCCTTTTCCCTTTATCGTAACGGGGGTGAAACAAACGGCTATTTTTTAGCGAAAAGACTCAAGTTTGCGTTTAAAAATTTACGTTGAAATTTTAAAAAATATTTGGTTTTAAACATGTTTTTTTTTACCAACGTCAGTATTTATTTTTTTTTTAAATTTTTTTTTCGTTATTTTTCTAGGGTTTGTCCCTCCCTCCCTATTTGGGAAGGCGGGGGGTGATTTCGAGGGAGAAAAAACATCAAGTTTTTTCGGAAGGGGTTTATGTAAAATAAGTTTGCAGGGGCGGGGTGGAGGGGGATTTAGTGGCCCGCGCGGGTTTTGGGGTTTCTTCCGCCCGCCTCAAAGTTCCCCCCGAGCTATTTTAATGAATCCTCGCCCCCGCGCGGGCTTTTGAGAAGGGAGTACCGACAGACGCACCCCTCCCCTCCACCCTTTAAAAAGCCTTTTCCTTTCCTTGCCCTTTATTTTGCGAGCAGGGGTTGTGGTAAGGGGTGGGAAGAATATATAATAATATATTTAAAATATTATAAATATAAAAAATAAAATAATAAAAAATATATATATATATAAGTAAAATAGATAAAAATAGATAGATAGATAGAAGAGGGGGAGAGAGAGGAAAAGAGAGGGGGAGGGGGGAGAGAGGGGGAAAAGAGAGGAAAGAGAGAGAGAGAGAGAGAGAGAGAGAGAGGGGAAAAGGGGAGAGAGAGAGGGGGAGAGAGAGGGGGGTGGGGGGAAATTTGTCGTTGTTGCGTGTGGGTGGCGGTGGGGTCTTTTGGGATTTTGTCTTTTTCTTCCACCCCTTTGTTTCCTTTCCCCCCTCCTCCTTTTCCCCTTCCTCCCCCCTCCCCCCCTCCTCCTCCTCCCCCCCTCCTCTCCCCCCTTCCCTTCCTTCCCCCCCCCCTCCAAACCCCCTCCTTCTCCCCCTTTCCTCGCATCTTCCGCAGTTTTTAAAATTTTTTTTGGCAGTTTTTTTTTTTGCAGTTCTCCCGGGCCATTCCTGGCTTAATATTATAAATGACATTGACGAGGGAATCCCATGCAGGGTATCGAAATTTGTGATGAACGGGAAAAAAAAACCCCATAGCCTTACAGGGAAACCCCAGGCCAACTCATTTCAAAAAGATTAAACACGCTAACAGAAAGGCAAAAACATGGGGAAATGAATTTAAACCTTTACAAATGTCCCTGTACACATATCGGTAAAAAACAACCCTCATTTAAAAATACGTGGGTGAACGATTTCCCAAATAAAAAAGGTTGATAAAGAAAAAGATTTTTGGCGTTATAATCTCGAAAGATTTTAAAACCGAATAACCAAAATTTTAGGGGGTAGTAAAAATGCAAATAAATGGGGTTTGGGGTTTTTTGGACGAATTTTAGTTTCAAACTGAAAAAATTTTTAAAATCACTCTTTTTAAAAAAGCCCTTTTTTCCCCCATTGTACGGGGTCCAGTTCTTTGGGCACCCTTTTTATAAAAAGGAAAAAGAAAATAGAAAAAATACCCGCGCAGGTAACCAAAATGATACCTAGATTTTCGAAAAAATCGTTTCGAAAAACGGCTCAAAAAAACTTAACTTATTCCCCCTAAAAAAACGAAGGATAAGAGGTGACCTCATCGAAGTATTAAAATCTTCCCAAGGGGTTTTCAACGTAGTCCCAGAAAATCTTTTTTACGCTAGAACCCGGGCCAAAACTCAAATAAAAAAACAAAAAGGATTAAAATAAGCAGGAAACGGCTTGTAACCCAAAAAAAAACAAAAGTAATTTTTAACAAACCCGGGGGGGAAACTATGGAAGGGGGGGCCGTCGGAAAGTAGTAAAATCAAATTCCCCCAGAATTAAATTTAAAAAATGCCCCCGATAAAAATTTCATATCAAAATTCCCCCCGGGGGTTTTCATGCTTATCTCGGAATAATAAAAATTTTTCTCGCGGGCCTCTGAAAATTACTCTATGCGTTTAAAAAAATTGCGAGTTTGCGTTTTACAAAACCCAGGGCGAATACAAATTCTCCCCCCAAAAGTTTTCAGACAGCCCCGGGGTTTAAAAGGGGCAAATACTAACCCAAATTTTGGGCCTGTGGGGGGCTGTGGTTCCCGTAAGGGCCCCGTCAGTTTGTGACCACCACCCGGGGTTTATATACCCCGGGGCCCCTGCGGCCCGGGGGGGATTGAAGTGCCCGGCGTCCTACTGGAAAGGGCCCCCTACCGCAGGGGGATTGGGAAACGGGGCTGGGGCCTGATTGAAGGGTGCCTCCCAAAAAAAAGCGCCAAAGGAAGGGGTGCCCCCAACCCCCCCTGAACTTAAAAACTGAGCCTACCCAACACTAATTAGACCTCATAACACACACAATTTGCCCCGAGTTAAAAGGTTACCCCTACTACTCTCGACCCGTGGGGGGGCTTGGGTTTAGTTAGGGTCCTGGGGCAGTTAGTGAACCCCCATCGGGATTTAAGGTACCCGGGGGTCAAAGACTGCAAAGGGGGCATTTAAGGTACGGTTTCCCACATGGAAAAATTTCACAAGCCGGGATTTAAAAAGGAAACTGGGGCCCGATTGAAAGTGCCCCCCAAGAAAAACGCCAGGCAAAGGGTTTCCGCACCACCCCTTTTAAACCCCCACGTGTTCACACCATTTCAAAAAAACACATAAATGACCTATTAAACAAACACTAAACCTAACCCACAAACTAGTAGTAGTTAGCCATAGATTACAGCCTTTTTTTTTAACTTTCCCCCAAAAATCCATTTTCAGTTTTTCATATTGCATGGTATCAATCTTTTTCCCGGGCCCGCTTTTGGTTTTGGAAGGGATGGGTGGGTGGGGGGAGGGGCTTCTAATTCCTTTTTCCTTTTTCTTATTTTTGTTAGTGTAGGGGGTAGTTAAAGCAAACCCGCCCTTTTAAAGGGCCCATTTTGTTTTTGTTTCCTTGTTTTCCTTTTTTATTTTCCTGCATCCTCCGAAATTTCTCCCTTGTTTGCTTTTTCCCCCTTGGGGAAAATTTCCTGACTGGGTGACTCGTTCCCCCCGCAGCAGGGGGATAAAGTGACTGTGGTGGTGTGTTGTGTGTGTGTTTTGTGTGTGTGTGGGTTTTTGTGGGTGTGGTGTGGGGGTTTTTGGTGTGGGTGTGTGGGGGGTGTGGTTTTGTGTGTGTTGTGTGGTGTGTGTGTGTGGTTGCCGTGTGTGTGTGGTGGTGTGTGTGGGTTGTTGGTTGGGTGGGGGGGGGGGGCGGCGGGGGTCTTTTTTGGTTTTTTTATTGGGGTTTGAGTTTGGTTGTGTAAAAAAAATTTTTATTTGGGGTTTTGGGGGGTGTGTGTGTGTGATTCCTTGTTTTTTAAAGGGGGTGGTGGTTGGCCCCTCTTTTTTTTTTCTTTTTTTTGGGTGTGTGTGTGTGTGGGGTGTGTGTGTGTGTGTTGGGGGTTTGGGGTGTGTGTTTTGTGTGTGTGTGTGGGGTGTGTGTGCGGGGGTGGCTGGCGGGGGTGTGTGGGGTGTGTGTGTGGAATTTCCCGGTACGAATTAAAAAGGGGGGGTGGGGAGGGGGGAGGAAAGGGGAAAAAAGAGGAAAAAAAAGGGGGAGGGGGAAAAAAAAAAGGAAAAAACCAGGGAAAAAGTTTAAAAAGGGAAAACCCAAAAAAAGAAGGGGGGGAAAAAAATGGAGGAAGAAAAGGAGGGAAAAAAATTAAAAATTTAAAGGGAAAGTGGTGGTTGTGAATCAGGAAAAAGGGGGGAGAGGACGTTTGGGGCCCCCCAAATCAAACATTTTTTTAAAAAAGGTTGAATTGGGGAAAAGTTTTTTTTGGGCGGGTTTGGTTTTTTTTGTGTTTTGTGTGGTTGGGTGGGGGTGTTGGGGAGGGGGGGGGGGTTGTGTGCGTTTCCTTTTTGGGGATTAAAAAAAATTTTTTAATGAAGGGGGGAAAAGGAAGGGTTGGAGGAAAAGGGAGGAGGAGGGAAAAAAGAAAATTAGGAAAAAGGGCAAGGGGGAAAAAAAGAGGAAAGAGGGCCAAAAGGGGGAAAGGAAGTGGGGAAAGGGAAGGGAAGAGGAAAGGAAAAAGAGGGAGGGGAGGGAGGGGAGGGAGGAAAAAAGGGGGGGGAGAGGAAAGGGGGAAAAATGGAATGTAGGGGTTCATAAACAAACTTTCTTTTTTTTTTTCTTTCTTCCCTTTTTTTCCTCCCTTTTTCTTCTTTTAAAATGTTCAAGGAAATTCAAGGAAACGAGGGAAAATATTTTTGGGGTTTCAACCCTTAAAGGTGTTTTTTTTTGGGTTAAAATATGGTTGGTTTCCCAATTCCTTTGGGCAAAGGTTTTTTGTTTTAAAAGGAGAGCCCTGTTTTTTTTTCGCCGTTTTAGGGGAATTTATTGGTTTGTGGGGGTTTTTTGGTTGAAGGAAAAGGGACTGTTTTGTCAAAGGGGGGAGGGGAGGGGGGGGGGGGGGGGTGAAGGGGGGGGGGGGAAATTTTTTAGGGGCAATTATAATTTTCTTTTTTTTTTAAACCCCCGTTTCCCTTTTTTTTCTCTTTTTTTTTTTTTCCAAATTTTCTCCCTTTTTTTTCTCTTTGTGTTGGGTTGTGTTTTAAAGGTTAAACAATGTTTTCACCGGTTTTTTTTGGGTGGTTAAGGTTTCTTTGTGTGGTGTGTGTGGTGGGAAAGGGGCAAAAGGGTTTCGTCACCTTGTAGGGGTAAAATTTTTCTTTGGGGTGTGTGTGTTGGGGAAGGAGCAACTGTTTTCGTACCGTGTAGGGTTAAAGGGTTTTTTTTGTGGGGTGTGTGGTGAAGGAGCAAAAAATTTTTCTTCCCCCGTTAGGGGTTTAAAGGGTTTTTCTTTGTGTGTTGGGGGGGTGTGGAAGGGGCAAAATTTTACCCTCACCGTGTAGGGGTAAGGTTTTTCTTTTTTGTGTGGGGTTTTGGGTGTTTTTGTGAAAAGGGGCAAAATGTTTTCGTACCGGGGAGGGGTAAGGTTTTTCCCTTTTTGGGGGTTTTTTGGTTTTTGTGAAGGAGCAAACTGTTTTCGTCAAACCCTGTAGGGGAAGGTTTCTCTTTTGGGGGGTGTGTGTGGTGAAGGAGAACTGTTTTGTCAAATTGTAGGGGGAAGGGGGGTTTAAAAAACCTTTGTGTGTGGGGGTGGGGGTTTTTTGGGGTGTTTTGAAAGGAAACAAAAATGTTTAGTCACCCTGTAGGGGTTTAAGGTTTTTTCTTTTTGTGTGTGTGTGGGGTGAAGGAGAACTGTTTACTTCACCGTGTAGGGGTTTAAAGGGTTTTTTTTGTGGGGTGTTGTGTGTGTGAAGGAGCAACCCGTTTAGTCACCGTGTAGGGGGGAAAAATTTTCTTTTGTGTTTTGGGTGTGTTGTAAAAATTTATTTTGGTGGTTTCTTTTTTTTTATTTGGGAATTTTCTCCCCGGGGGGTAAAAAGGGGGTGTCCTTTTTTGAAAAAAACCCCCGGGGGGGTAAGGCCTTTTTGGGGGTTTTTAAGGGGAAAACGAGACAGTTAGGGGTTAAAGGCCTTTTTTTTTTGGGTGAAAGGGAAGGACCAAGGGGAAAGGCCCGTTGGTTTTAAAGGGGCAAAAAATATGAGGGGGAATTTTCCTTTTTGGGTTGTGGGGGTGAAGGGAAAAAAGAAAAAAGAGGGGAAGGGGGGGGGGGGGAAGGAGAATGTTTTCCAACGGATAATTTCCCTTTGGTTGTTTTTTCCCTTTTTCCACCTTTTTTTTTTTTTTTTTTTAAACCCCCAAATTTTTCCACACAAGGCCCCTTTTTTTTAAACAACACCACCAAAGGTTTTTGGGTTTGGGGTTCCCGGGGAAATCAAAAAAGTTTTCTACCCTTTTAAGGGAAGGTTTTTTTTTGGTCTTTTTTTAAAGCAAACTTTTTTCCAAAACCATAATTCCCCCTTTTTGGGGGTTTTTGTAACAACCTTTTTTCACTGATTTTTCTCTTTTTTTCTTTTTTACTCTTTTTTTTCTTTTAAAAAATTTTGTCCCGGGCCCCCATGAAAAAAGTGGGACAATTTTAAAAAAAAAAACCAAATTTAACGTTTAAAATGAAATTTTATGGTTCCAGACCGCTAATGGGTGGGGTTTTTTTAAACCCCCCCTTAAAAAACTTGGAAAAAAAATTTTTTTGGGTTTTTTGGAAATTTTGGGAAATAAAAAAAAAAGAAAAAGGAAAGGAGGGAAGAGGTGGGGTGGGGAAGAGAAAGAAAGGGGAGGAAGAGAGAGAAGAGAGAGAGAGAAGAGTTTGTAAAAAACGACCCCTCCCAAGATAGGGTTTTTTCCCCTTTTACCTCATTTTGTTTAAACCCCCCCAACAAACCCCCCCCCCCGCCCCCAACTCACCCCAAAAATTTTCTTAATTGTTTTTTCCCCCTTCCCTTAAATTTTCCCCTTTGGTCCCCGTTTTTTTCCCCTAGTCTTTATTCTAAAATCCCCAAAAAAATTTTTTCCTTTTTTGAACGACGCAAGGGTAGGATATTAGTGAAGGAGGACAGACAGGCGTAAAATACTAAAAGGACAAAATGATGGTATTACTGGAAGTTGGGAGAGTAGAAGAAAAAAGAAAAAAGAGAGAGAGAGAGTGAGAGAGAGAGAAGGAGAGAGAGAGAGAGAGAGAGATGAGAGAGAGAAGAGAGAGAGGGATTCACACAACGACCTATAACACACTAATGACTTAAGATTTCTTCCCTCCTCCACTATCTTTTTTTTTCTCCCTCACACACACACACACACACACACACACACACACACCCTACAGATTATATTAGATAGTTTGTTAACCACAGTAAATCACATGTACATTCTCCCACATGATAGAGAAGAATACACTTAAGAAAACTCATTCATTTACTCATTCATAAACTCACTCACACAAACCATCCATTCACTCACTCATGCACTCGTTTGCTCACTTATTCATCCACCAACTCTCTCTCTCTCTCTCTCTCTCTCTCTCCTCCTCTCTCTCTCTCTCTCTCTCTCTCTTCACACACACACACAACATCCCCCACACACACACTCAATCAGTCCACCTTCCAGCCACTCATGCACTCCCTTCTCACACGGTTGGACTCTAAATTCACCCTCATATAAATAGAACCTCTTATCGTGAAAGGCTGCAGCTTATATCCGTGTCCTCAGCTTCCTTCCTACGCCTCGATCCTCCTCCTCCTCCTCCTCCTCCTCCTCCTCCTCCTTACATCTCGCCACATACTTTCTTTTGCGTATTTGAACATCTCTCCTCGTGGCCAATCAAGAAAATGAGGAAAGGATAAGGAGTGGAAGACGGTGGTGGTGTTGGTGAATGCACGTAAAGAAAGTGGGATTGAAGAGAGAGAGAGAGAGAGTGTGAACTACGACCCTCTAGATATCGGTTCTTCCCTCACTCTCATTACGTTAAGAGACTCAAATGTAATATCTCTCTGCCTCCTCCTCCTCTTCCTCCTCCTGCTCCTCCTCCTCCTCCTCCTCTTCCTCTTCCTCTTCCTTCCTCCTTCTCCTTCGTCTTCTTCTCCTCCTCCTTCGTCTTCTTCTCAAAAGGTCAAAAGGTTTCATTTTTTCCTTCTTTCTCAGGATAATATGCATGTTAATGTGTGTGTGTGTGTGTGTGTGTGTAGAAAGCCCGAAATCTCTCTCTCTCTCTCTCTCTCTGGATCCGCCATTGCTGGCCTTGGTAGTCAACAGGCCCGCGATTGAGCTCTCCCGTTACTGGGAAGTTTTGAGGGATCTGGCGTCCTGCCATCCTTCAGCCTTGACAGCGATCGACAGTAAGACCCAGTCGTCAGTTTAGTGCCATCGGGGTGTGTGTGGGTTTTGGGCTTTGTTGCAATTTTGCCATTGACATTCCACCCACCTGGCCGAACCCTCCTGTTCGTGGTTCCCGAGTCTGCGCATGCGCAGTACGAGGATTGTGACGTTTTGGCCACATCATGAGCACGTCACTCCGCCTCCACTGGTGCTGGTTGCCTACGCTCTGAGCGCACCCATATTGCTGAGGTGATATGGCCTACTCCGGTCCTGGTGCCCTCGCTGATGTTGAGGCCGCTCTGGCACTCACCGATGTTGACGCCATGTCTGAGAAAAACTGGCCCCCACCGGCCCTCCACACACACCTGGGATCCACCTCCGCTACAGCTGCAGCCACTCCCGGGCTACCCCATCCCTACCCTGTCACCCCGACCTCCACCTCCACCAAGCGCCCCATTGACCATGCTTCGGACACTAGCGGTGAACCTTCGTCTCCCGCTGCAAAGACCTCCAGGCACAACGCGACTTCTTTCCACCCCACGGTTCCTGCCTACTCCCGCCCTCGCCTCCATCCTCCGAGGACACCTTCCCAGCCTGCACATGTCCCTCCAGCCTTTGCCCCAAGAACTGAATATATCAAGCTCCTCTTCAGAGAGAACCCGACTATTGATATGAAGCTTCGGTGGCTTTCTGACGTCACCAAGACGTTTCGCCTCGATCGGGAGTTGGCTGAGGTTAAGATGTCTGCTGTTTCCTCCCGTTTCGTCTATATTTCACGCCGACGTACAGACATCATAGGCCGGGTCACGACTGGTGAGTTTTTGTCCTTGTTCCTGGATGTTCAGGACTCGGTCGAGAGGCCCAGAAAGTTCCATACATACCTCATCACCCGCTACCCTGTCGGCGTTGACCCTTCCTTGGCCAGGGAGCTTCCTGGCGTCTACACTGTTCGTCGCTTCAAACAAAATGGGACACCCATCAATCGGCTCGTTGTCACATGGAGCCTCCCTGACCCGCCTCCACCATATGTCGACTTCAGTTTCCTCCCTTGCCTCCCATCCTGCGAGCTGCGGAGGATGGAAGACGAGCAGCCTTGGTGCTTCAAATGCTGGGGTATCGGCCATATATCACGGTATTGTTCTTCTGCTTCGGACCGGTGTGGGTGGTGCGCTGCTAACCACGCCTCCCGGACTTGCCCATATCGCGCCCCTTCTCTGCCCACCACTACTGCTACCACTTCTACCTCGGACCCACTTCCATCACCCGCAACTGACACCTCGAAGTGGGCGTGCCCCGTTGTCATGAACCCGGAGTCAGCGTCTGGCATGGCTGTACCAAACGCTCGCGCCCCGCCCCCTCCTTCCCTGCCACCGCATCGCCTCGTGCTCCACCACCTCCACGGCCACCTCCGGGCACCGCTGCATCATTTCCTGCTTCTCCCCCGACTGATTCTGCTGAAGTTCTTGCCCTTAGTGAGGCCGTCGCCTCTCTGACGTCTCGGTTCGCAGCGTTTGCAGCACGTTTTGATGCGCTTGAGGCAAGTCTCGACGGTATCGCCAATGTCAACACCACCAAAGAGCGCACTCTTGCTACTCTTGTTGAGTCTCATCAGGCCATCAACGCTACTGTCACCGGCTTACTGGCGTCGGTGGATGCTCTACTGCTAAAGAGGCCATCACCTCGCGCGCCTCACCGCGGCGCTCCCTCATCGTCGTCCCCGTCTGCTTCCCGGAAACCTGTCGGTGGATTTCGCTAGCCGGGTGGCGCTTCCTGTTTCTCTTGGATTACCTGTGGCCTCAGTGACGACTGCCCGCATTTGATCGTCCCTTTCCTGCTCCTCCTTCTCCTGCTCGTCCCTCTCCTGCTCGTCCCTCTCCTGCTTCTCCTTCTCCTGCTCGTCCCTCTCCTGCTCCTCCCTCTCCTGCTTCTCCTTCTCCTGCTCGTCCCTTTTCTGCTCCTCCCTCTTCTGCTGCTCCTTCTCCTGCTCGTCCCTCTCCTGCTCCTCCCTCTCCTGCTCCTCCTTCTCCTGCTCCTCCCTCTTCTGCTCCTCCTTCTCCTGCTCGTACCCTCTCCTGCTCGTCCCTCTCCTGCTCGTCCCTCTCTTGCTCCTCCCTCTTTTGTTTGCTTTTTGTATGCCCGCATTTTCCTTGCCTCGGGTGCGATGTCGGTCGTCAGTCTACCCATTTGTTATTTTCTTCATGAGAGTGTTGTTGCCCTGCGAGGCACGGGTGCACGGTTATTTATGTTCGGCCTTATGGACCTTTCCTCTGCTGTGCCTCCTTATGATTGTCTGCTTAAGTCAATATGCCCTCATTTTGGTGGGTTTGATGTCCATCTCTGTACGTCTGTCGGTGTGTCCTGCGTGTCACGTAACATTTGTAGCTTCTCCTTTTTCATGTATTGGGTCTGCCGCTCTTTGAGCGCAATAAATTGATATAAACAAAAATCTCTCTCTCTCTCTCTCTCTCTCTCTCTCTCTCTCTCTCTCTCTCTCTCTCTCTCTCTCTCTCTCTCTCTCTCTCTCTCTCTCTCTCTCTCTCTCTCTCTCTCTCTCTCTCTCTCTCTCTCTCTCTCTCTCTCAGTTGTACATCCGTAACGCATGTTCCCACAAGCCACTCAAACAAACGCTTATCGCCGGTCCAACCGAGGCCACCGAGATGACAAGGCCTGATACATCGCCCGTGACGTCCAACCCATCTAGTGCCCACCCGCTCCGCTCCCCGTACAAGTTTACCTACCTATTATATGTTTATCAGTATAAAAGATATACTGTTATCTTCGGAAATGTTTGTTCGTTAATATTATCAAATAAAAAATCGTAAAACACACTAAAGAAAGGTCATTATGAGACTCCCAAGAAATATGCATGAACTTAAACTCTTCGCCATTTACTATTTTGCGAGAAAACATTTTACATGGAGAATATCAATAGAAGCAGAATTTAATTAGCTTTCCATTGATATATTTCGTTTTCTGATAAATGAATTAGCAGCATGCATAAATTAGCGTTAACTAACTAAATTGATTTAATGCCTAAAAAGGTGAATGTGCCAGACATCAGAGGTCATATGGCACTATGGCAAAGCATATAAAGGGGAGGGGTTAAAGAATAATAGTGAACGATGAGGGAAGGAGAAAGAATGGAATGTTACAGCAGGATGTTAGATCAGATGTAGGATGTGGATTTGTTGGAGGAAGGAGGTTAATTTCCAGGGAGAGGAGGGGGATTCCGGGAGAATGTCCGCAAGACAGGGAGGTCGGGAAAGGGAGGACAAATGAGAGAAAGAACTGGAAGGGGGCAGGAGAAAGGATGGGGCAGGATATTAGGACATGTTGGACAGTGAGAGGAACTTGATGGGGTGTGCAGAGGGTTGGGAGGAGCGTGACATGAGATAGGAGTGTGTGAGGTTGGTATGGCCTATGCGTAAGCGTGCGAGAGCAGTCTCCCAACGTCTATTAGAGTGGTAAGGATTTGACCATGGAGAGATAGAGGGTTTGATCAGGCGAAGTTTATTGGCAGAGAAAGTGGTCCAGGAGGATTGCCAGCGATCGAATAGGAAAGATTTAAAGGAAGGGTAGTAGTCGGAGGCTGGCAAGTTTGAGAAACGGGGGCATTGGGACATAGTGCCAAAGAATCAACGCGTTCGTTGCCCGAGATACCCACGTGACTCGGTACCCAGCAGAAGCAAATTGTTTTGTGGCGTATGGATAGTCGGAATAACCAGTCTTGGATCTCCCGAACAAGAGGGTGAAGTGAGCGAAGAGATTGTATAAGAGAAAGGGAATTGCGGAATCATGAAGATAGTGAAGGAACAGGATGGGTAGAAAAGTATGCGTTTCAAGGCGAAGAGGATGGCGTACAATTCCGTTGTAAGAACAGTGGATTCTGTAGGTAGTTGGTATTGATAGTGAAGAGAGAGGAAGAGGACAGCTAAGCCAGAACCAGAGTGGGATTTAGAACCGTCGGTGTAGACGTGGGTGCTAGAGGAATGAGTGGAAAGGTGTTCAAGAAAGTGAGAGCGGAGGACAATGGGAGGAATGGTAGACTTGGGAGAGGTAGTGGGGACAGAAGAACCGATATGGGGGGGAAGGTATAAGCCATGGAGGGAAGGAATGAACGTAGAAAGGGAGAAGATTAAGAGTAGGAAAGGAGGAGTGGGAGAGAAGGGTGCGCATGCGAACAGGGAAGGGCGGTGGCAAACGAAGGGAGGAGGTGATCACTGTGAGGAGAGATTGGGGGACTGCAATCTTAGAAGTAGGAAATTGATGAAGGCGAGCATAGCACCGAAGTGATAGGAGGGCTCGACGGTGAGAGAGGGACGGGAGACCCGACTCAGCATAGAGGCTCTCAACAGGGGAGGAGCGAAAGGCACCTAGAGCCAGACGGAGGCCTAGGTGGTGAACAGGGTCCAGGAGGTTGAGGAGGGAGGCAGAGGCAGAGGAATAAATATGACATCCATGGTCAAGAGTGGAGAGGACCAGGACAGTGTGGAGATGGAGGAGGGTCTTGCGGTCAGCACCCCAAGACACATAGGAGATAGTTTGTAGGAGGCGGAGGCGACGAAGGGCATTTACCTTTAGAGATAGGATATGTGCCTTCAGGTAAGGGCGAGAGTCGAAAGTGAGGCCAAGGAATTTTCCAGAGGAGCAATACTTGAGAGGTATGTCATATAGAGAAAGTGGAGGTGGGAGTGGAACACGAGAGCAGAGAAAAGGATGGAGAAGGATTTTGTGGGAGAGAAACGAAAGCCATGATTAGTAGCCCAGGAAGAAGCAGCGGATATTGCAGATTGGAGGAGACTGCGGAGGGTTGCCGGGGAAGGGCCGGAAGCGTAGATGGCTAGGTCATCCACGTAAAGGGAGGACCGGACGCCAGGTAGTAAGGTGGAGACGAGTCCATTTGCTGCAATGAGGAACAAGGAAGTGCTGAGGACACTTCCTTGGGGGACACCTTCATATTGTGGGAAGAACGAAGAAGTGGAGGAGGATACTTTGACTCTGAAGGAGCGATCACATAGAAAGGACTTGAGAAAAACCCCCATGTTACCAGCTATGCCGAAAGTGGTTAGCTGGTGTAGGATATGATGTCGCCAGTATCATAAGCTTTCTCTAAATCAAAGAAAACAGCAAGGACTGATTCGTGACGGGCAAAGGCTATGGTAATGTATGTTTCCAGGTGGGCTAAGGGGTCAGCTGTGCTTCGACCATGTCGGTAGCCAAACTGAAAACGGGAGAGAAGACTTTTGGATTCCAGGAACCACATAAGACGGAGATTGATCATGCGTTCCAGTAACTTGCATAGGCAACTAGTAAGGGCAATGGGGCGGTAATCTTGGGGGAGGGTACCGGATTTATTGGGTTTGAGGAATGGGAGGACAAGGGCTTCGCGCCATGGGGGGGGAAAGTCCCCAAGGGACCAAACCCGGTTAAAGAGGGCTAGTAAAAAGAGGAGAGAAACAGGAGGGAGGTGTTTGAGCATTTGGTAGTGAATCCCGTCAGGGCCTTCACATGTGTCGCGGCAAGAATGAAGAGCGGAGGCTAGTTCAGAAGAAGAGAAAGGGGCATTGTAGTATTGAGAAGCGGATAGAGTGAACTAGGGAGAACACCTCGGACCACGATACCAACAAGACGCTCATCTCACGAGCTCCACCGACACTCACTGGCTGGTTCACTACATTTTGGTTGTAATAAATCTAAGTTCCTTATTGGACTTATAAATAAATGAGTACCCACAAGAAGTAGCATTTTAACTTAGCCCAAACAAGTTTCTACAATTACACAGACTTATACCATGGAAGGCTTATCTGTTTCCTAAATTTAGAATGCAAGAAGAAAAATTGTTATTTTCACTTTTATACCATGGAAAGTTAAGTTTATCTGGTATTATATTGGTTTATCATTATGGTTCATCTTGAGTATGAAAGGAGGAGAAGAATTGCAATTTTCACTCCTATTCCATGGAAAGTTTATCTGATATTCTTGTCTATAGTATGAAAAGAGCAAAATATTTGTTATTTCTACCATTATACCACGAAGAATTAACTGATTTTCTTTGATTTAGTAGAAGAGGCAGAATATTTGCAATTTTCACTTTTATACCACGGAAAACTTTACCTGATATTGAAAATACAACTCATGACATAATCTTCCTTGCCTCTCGTATTCATCTGGTATTTGTTTATTTTCCAATACTCTTAGAATAATGGTAAATGTATCATAGTGTTGATGTATAGCTTTATGTGGAGCAGTGTCAGTGGATAGTGAGTGGGTGGAGGGTGGATGAAGAGTGTTAGATGGATCACCTGTGTCACATCCTAGAAACACAGATCATAGTTTTAGTTCCCTCATGTCTGTATATTATGTTTTTATTTCCTGATGCCTTTGGGTGAAAATAAAATAATCATTATTATTATCATTATTTAAAGCTTAGAAACAAACTCCAAACACTCGCTCTTTGTGTCTCTTCATTCTGGTCTTTACGTTAATTGAGGGAAATGCGAATTCACCGTGAAACTTAACTCTTTACCTTATTGTTTTTCCTTGATGGGCATACGTAGACACTTTTTAATTAACACCCAAGACAGAGAATATTTTACATTATTAGTGGTATATAATTAGTGATTTCACCGCTAAGCTTTCCTGCAAGCCACTTGTTTCCTCTGTGGACATACGTAATCACTTTTAATCAACCTGATTACCAGAACACAGACGGAGAATATTTGGCCTTACTTTGCCTTTATTTTGCCTTATTTTGGTTTATTATTAGTGATTTCACCGCTAGGCTAACCTGGAAACCTATTTGTTTTCCTTCATGGACATACGTAAACACTTTTTATCACCTGAACCCAAACAGAAAATATGTTGCCCTGTTCAAATAGTTATATTTCCCTTAGTACCGCGACAGTAAAAAGCCTGCTCCTTCCCTCTACTGACAGAAGTAAACAGATAGACAAAACTGAACACAAAGCAATATATTCGATATTTTTCATCTATATTTATTAAAAAAAAATATATATATATTATATCTATTTTTATTCAATATATTTAATATCAGTATTACCAATCAATCAACATGTCTACCTTAGAATAATTGCAATTTTCAGCGTAATGTTTACCGCCACTTATACAGTCCAAGCTTAGATTTTTGGATACTAAATATTAAGAAACCACCATACGCTAAGAACATACGCTAAGAAAACATACATATTATTTTTTTTTCTTATCACATAATTAAGTTTTATAGGTACTCGCACACACAGCCTGGTGCAGCGTGTGGCAAGTGCTCCATTACAAGCACGTGAGGTCAGAGAAAATACTCATCCTTCGGTCCTCACTGCACCAGATCGTTCCCCGTGAAGGTTATTGAGTCTTATGAGCGCTGAGGGTCCCGCCAGCGCTAGGACGGTGCGGGTGTCAATGTTATGTATAGATAGCATCGTGATGGGAGATTATTTTAACCACACCAATACACCGACCTCAAGTATAGAACGTGTGTGTGTGTGTGTGTCAGAGAGAGAGAGAGAGAGAAGAGAGAGAGAGAGAGAGAGCAGCCTCCCGCTGTAGGTGGTGATGCAGGGCAGCACCGCCAAGCAGGACACGCCCACCCATGGCTCCGTGGCCACCTGCATGGACGCCACCACCACCCCACGCAGGGCGCCGCTACTGCTGCACGCCGAGGCCGAGCGCCACCTCCTCCACGCGGGGCAGATGCTGCTGCAGGCGCTGGGAGCGAGGGCCTCGGCGGCCGCCACCTCCTCTTCAAGGCTGGGAGTAGCACCAACAGGGAGGAAGATAATAGCCTACAGGCGCTATAAGCTCATAGGTAAAAAAACAACAACAAAAAAACAACAACCTCCATCCTCAAGGCGTGTTCTTGGGAGGACAGCCTGGAGCTACACTCTAGGAGGTACACAGGTTCTATTCTTCCTATAGATCCAAGAGGCCACCAACTCCACTCTGGTGACAAAAGGTTCCAAGATCATCAAAAATAAGATCCTTAATACGGCGGGGTGTGGTGTAAGCCTCGCCGCGTGTATGTGATATACTTCAATAAGATGCACTGCATGAAGGAGATAGCTTTGATGGTGATCTCCCTCGTCATGGTGGTGTTATTGCTGAAACACCGAAGCCTCAACAAAGAGTTCAGGCGCTACGTGCTGCAAGGATCCCCCGCGCTGCAGCAGAAGTACACGCAGACCCTAGCAGACACAGAGGCAGCGATGCAAGAAGTCAAGAAACTGCGCGGCGAGAAGGAAGCCATGACCATCAAGAACGCCAACTTGATGAAGGGATAGGAGTTGAGGGATGCCATTATCGCGGAGCAGACCAAAATCATGGATGCTCTAGCGACTCATCACAAAAAGGAAATAGATGAAAGCATTTTAGCGATGCAAGAAGTAAAGAAACTGCACGGCGAGAAAGAAGCCATGACCGCCAACTTGATGAAGGGATAGGAATTGAGGGATGCCATTATCGCGGAGCAGAAAAAAATCATGGATGCTTAAGTCACTTATCACAAAAAAGAAATTGATGAATTGATGATGCAAGCGATGCAAGAAGTAAAGAAACTGCGCGGCGAGAAGGAAGCCATGACCGCCAAGAACGCCAACTTGATGAAGGGATAGGAATTGAGGGATGCCATTATCGCGGAGCAGACAAATATCATGGACGCCCAAGCCACTTAACACAAAAAGGAAATGGATGAAGCCAAGCGTAACATGACCAAAGAAATGGAAAAGAAGGATTTGCAGATCTTGCAACAGAGAAAAGAGCTGGATCAATCAAATTATTACAAGCTGAAAGTTGATAAAGCAAAGCGAGGAAGGGATCGCATGGAAAATAAGGCATTTAATTACAAGCTGAAGGTTAACAAGCTAAGGCAACAAAGAGACAACATGGAAAACATAGCAATTCGTTACAAGCTGAAGGCTGATAAAGCAAAGCGAGAAAGGGACCGCATGGAAAATAAGGCATTTAATTACAAGCTGAAGGTTAACAAGCTAAGAAAACAGAGAGACAATATGGAAACTAATGTGATTAACTACAAGCTAAAAGTAAATAAGCTAAGGCGAGAAAGAAGCAAACTGGAAAATGATGCAATTTGTAACAAGCAGAAGGCTGATGAAGCAAAGTGTTAGCTGAAGTACATGGAAAGTGAAGCGACGATCAACAGTCTGAAGGTTGATTTGGTAAGGCAACAGATGGACAACATGCGACAGAGTTACGACGCCAACCTTACCTTAACACTGCACGAGAAGGAAAAAGCCATCAGTGAAATACAAGAAGACTACAGAAAAACACTCGAGGCAAAAACCAATCTTTCCTTAACACTGGACGAGAAGGAAAAGATCATCAGTAAAATGCAAGACAATTACAGAAAAACACTCGAGGCAAGAAACGCGGCATTGGACGAGGCGAAGAAATTGACACATGATCGCGACGAAGCTGTCAAGGAAAAGAACGACTTGGACGAGTATTACAGACGAGTTGTTTTCATCGCCTCGCTCACCATCGACAGACTGAAGCAGGAACAAGGGAACAAGTGCACCGAGTCTAGGGTGGAACAGGAGGCCGGTCACTCACCGACAACCGCCCAACAACCAAGGGGACAAGAACACCAGCACGAAATGTCGCCCAAAACGTACCAAAAACTCGATCAACAAAATTGCCCAAACACCGAAGACAAGGTGACAGAGGGAATACAGGACTGGAATAACAGAAAATATAAGGAATTAGAACACATAGGGGCGTGTCTAATGGTGGGAACAAGTGAAGACGAACCGACAGAGGGAATTAAAGAATGGTATAATAACGATAAGGAATTAGAACACATAGGCGCGTGTTTACAGGTGGGAACAAGTGTTGATGCGACAGAAGTGACACAGGCAAAGCAGGAATGGAAAAGAGGCGAATATAAGGAGCTAGAACACATAGGCGCGTGTGTTGAAGTGACAGAGTTGGCACAGGCAAAGCAGGAATGGAAAAGAGGCGAATATAAGGAATTAGAACACATAGGCACGTGTGTTGAAGTGACAGAGCTGGCACAGGCAAAGCAGGAATGGAAAAGAGGCGAATATAAGGAATTAGAACACATAGGCACGTGTGTTGAAGTGACAGAGTTGGCACAGGCAAAGCAGGAATGGAAAAGAGGCGAATATAAGGAATTAGAACACATAGGCGCGTGTGTTGAAGTGACAGAGTTGGCACAGGCAAAGCAGGAATGGAAAAGAGGCGAATATAAGGAGCTAGAACACATAGGCGCGTGTGTTGAAGTGACAGAGTTGGCACAGGCAAAGCAGGAATGGAAAAGAGGCGAATATAAGGAATTAGAACACATAGGCACGTGTGTTGAAGTGACAGAGTTGGCACAGGCAAAGCAGGAATGGAAAAGAGGCGAATATAAGGAGCTAGAACACATAGGCGCGTGTGTTGAAGCGACAGAGTTGGCACAGGCAAAGCAGGAATGGAAAAGAGGCGAATATAAGGAATTAGAACACATAGGCACGTGTGTTGAAGTGACAGAGTTGGCACAGGCAAAGCAGGAATGGAAAAGAGGCGAATATAAGGAATTAGAACACATAGGCGCGTGTGTTGAAGTGACAGAGTTGGCACAGGCAAAGCAGGAATGGAAAAGAGGCGAATATAAGGAATTAGAACACATAGGCACGTGTGTTGAAGTGACAGAGTTGGCACAGGCAAAGCAGGAATGGAAAAGAGGCGAATATAAGGAATTAGAACACATAGGCGCGTGTGTTGAAGTGACAGAGTTGGCACAGGCAAAGCAGGAATGGAAAAGAGGCGAATATAAGGAGCTAGAACACATAGGCGCGTGTGTTGAAGTGACTGAGGTAACACAGGCAAAGAAGGAATGGAAAAGAGGCGAATATAAGGAGCTAGAACACATAGGCGCGTGTGTTGAAGTGACAGAGTTGGCACAGGCAAAGCAGGAATGGAAAAGAGGCGAATATAAGGAGCTAGAACACATAGGCGCGTGTGTTGAAGTGACTGAGGTAACACAGGGAATAAAGGAATATAATAACAAAGGAAATAAGGAAGAAGAACACATAGGCGCGTGTGTAATGGTGGGAACAAGTGTTGACGAAGCGACGGAGAAATGGAATGATGAAGAAAATAAGGAATTATAACATATAGGCGCGTGTCTAATGGTGGGAACAAGTGTTGACGAAGTGACGGAAGAGACACAAGGAATAAAGGAATTGAATAGTAGAGAATATAAGGAAACAGAACACATTGACACACAGGGAACTAAGGAATGGAATAACAAAGAATATAAGGAATTAGAACACATAGGCGCGTGTGTACAAGTGGGAACAAGTATTGACGAAGCGACGGAGGAGACACAGGGAATGAAGGAATGGGATGGAAAAGAATACAAGGAAGTAGAACACATAGGCGCGTGTGTTGAAGTGACGGATATGACACAGGGAATAAAGGAATGGAAGGGTACAAAATACAAGGAATTAGAACACATAGAATCTAATAGTAGAGAATATAAGGAAGACGAACACATAGGCGCGTGTGTTGAAGTGACAGAGTTGGCACAGGCAAAGAAGGAATGGAAAAAAGGCGAATATAAGGAACTAGAACACATAGGCGCGTGTGTGATGGTGGGAACAAGTGTTGACGAAGCGACGAAGGAATGGAATGATAAAGAAAATAAGGAATTAGAACACATAGGCGCGTGTGTTGAAGCGACGGATATGACACAGGGAATAAAGGAATGGGATGGAAAAGAATATAAGGAATTAGAACACATAGGCGCGTGTATGAAGGTAGAAACAAGTATTGACGAAGTGACAGAGATAACACAGGGAAAGCAGGAGTCTAATAGTAGAGAATACAGGGAATTTGAACACATAGGCGCGTGTCTAATGCCGAGAACAAGTGTTGACGAAGTAATGGAAGAGACACAGGGAATGAAAGATTGGGATGGAAAACAATACAAGGAATTAGAAAACATAGGCGCGTGTGTGGAGGTGGGAACAAGTGACTCAGTGGATAATGATGGAGATACGAGTGTTGGTCGAGTCCCCGAAGACCGCGAAGATAGCAGCGAGGACGAGGCCACACCCGGCGATGTCCAGGACGAACAAGTGTTGCCAGAACTTGAAAAGAAACAACAAATCAATGTAAATAATCATCGTTTGCGAGACCATAAAGGCGACCAATATCTGAAGACGCAAGTAAAGAAACTAAACGCCAAGACGAAGAGGAAGAGAAGGAGCAGTGGATAAAGGAGGAATAAGGGAAGGCGTGCGGTGAAGAGAGGGAAGACAAGACGTTAATAACAAGCTAAGGGCAAGGAAACTGTGTCTATAAGGAGAGAGAAATTTGGTCATAGAGGAAGAGCAGAAACCACGGCCCTTTGACCCTACCAAGACGACCATTGGCGCCAAAACGACTCTGGCGACGACCAAGCTTGAACAACCAAACAAGAAAGTGGCTGAGGCTGAAAAATAATTTCTCAAGGGGATGAAAATACATGAAAAAATACGATAATGATGAGAAATGAAAACTTTACGAATGATCATGAATGACTTAACGAATGAAAAAACACGAATTTTACGACAGGATGAAAAAAAAAAAAAAAATGCATGATGACAAAAAGGAATGACAATTTTACGAATGTTTCCTTGATTACATTGTGACGGAAATGCTTCTCTGTTCAACATTTCCAATTACCATGACGTAGTTAGTGTCTTTAAGGATTATTGTTTTTAGAATGAACCCGAGTTGTTGGTTCGACCTTCAATGACCTAATTCTTGGGGTCATGAATAAAGGGGTCTTACTTATATATATATATATATATATATATATATATATATATATATATTATATATATAATATATATATATATATATATATATATATATATATATATATGTCTATCAATCTTACTTAAATATATGTTTATCTATCAATACATGTTTTTGCTACACATAATATCCTACAAGATGTAATGTCATACTATAGGGTCACTTTTTTCCAATGTCTTCTACAAAGTCAATATATTTTTGTTTTGTTTTAGCTATATTAGTAAAACTAATCTCTCTCTCTCTCTCTCTCTCTCCTCTCTCATCCTCTCCTCTCTCTCTCTCTCTCTCTCCTTCTTCCTCTCTCTCTCTCTCTCTCTCTCTCTCTCTCTCTCTCCAAATCGGGTCCACCACCTCAACACTTTAGATTTTCACTCATTTTCCTGTCATTTATCTCTCGTGCTCTTTCCAAGCCGCCTCCTTCCCTCTCACTAACTCATTTTTCTCCATCTTAAACTTCTTTTCGGCTAAATTCAAACTCTTTTCTCCGTCAGCCAGGAAATGGTTAAACATGTTTCTATTATAGCTTTGTCTCTCTTCACTGGTTTATCCAGGAATGGCCCGGAGGGTCATTCCTGAGGTATGATCAGAAACCGCATAGGGGAGAGCCCGATTGAAGATCGGGCTGTGTGTGTGCGTAGTCTGTCCGGTTGAATTCCTCCGAGATGGCTGAACACACAGACTTCATATATGCATCAATATAATGTCTATGCCTCTGTGATGGCCGAGAAGTGTGCGAAAAAACACACAACAACAACAACAATAACAACAACAACAACAACCGCCCACCAAGGGAGGAACGGGCATTCTTCGTGTCCAAGGTGGCAAGCATCCCCTACGAGCGACGCAAGAGTGCAGCACGGAAAGTGTGGACGCCATTCGCTGCCTCATGGGTGCCATTAAGGTGGCCAAGCTCGACTTCTAGGACAGCGTGAACACCGTCCTTGTGGGTGCCATCAGGGTGGCCACCATGGTCGACTCCATCTACAGCTTGAAGCTCAAGCTTATCAAGGAGATCAAGCTTTGCTGCCCGGAGCTAAAATGGCCTCTTGTATGGAATGTGGTCAGGGTCGGCAATAATACATTTATCAAAGTACTGTATATGTGCTGGAGTCCTTCTTAATGTAAGGCCATTCCTGGGTATGCAGCTTTCCACTTAAGACTTCTGTTTCTGACTGCTGTCTTCTGTACGGAGAAAGCTGCACGTCTACCTAGTTTTCAGTTACCCTAGAAATAGCTTTCTAAATCCATGTCTTTCATCTTTTTTTGCATCATATTGGTCGCTTTTCCCATCCTGTTAACAAAATGAGGCACGATTAATTGCTTTTTTAACATGCCCCCCCCCCCCTCCACACACACACACACACCCCCCACACACCCACACACACACACACACAACACACACACACACACACACACGCACACACACACACACACACACACACACACACGAACATACATAAAAACACTTACATTCATACTAATACTGATATTTACATGCATTGAAGTGCATACAAATTATTTCTAGAAGTTTTCTTGAATATGGAGAGTGTCCTATTGTTAACAAGAGATTATATATTTGTTGGTAATGAGTTGCATAACCGTATTTACCTAGTTGTGTTTACCTAGTTGTGTTTTACAGGGCCTGAGCTACACTGGTGTGGTCCCGTCTCCGTATCTACATTTATCCAGTCTTTCCTTCCACTGGTGCACATTCTTTGCCGTTATCACCTCCTCATTTAGTCCATTCCAAACTTCTACATTTCTATGAGGGAAGCTGTACTTTTTTATGTTGTTCAGGCATCTCCCTTTTCCTAGTTGTTTTGTATGTCCTCTTGTGTATCGATCTTCTCTTTGTTTCCGAGTCAGTAGTCTCTCATTGTCTGTTTCTTCCATCTTTGTTATCAGCTTAAAAATTGTTATTAAGTCTCCTCTTTCTCTTCTCTGCTCGAGTGTTGGTAACTTTATTTCCTTCAACCTTTCCTCATAAGAAAGTTCTTCTAGCTCTGATACCATCTTTGTTGCCATTCTCTGTATCCTCTCCAACTTTTTCACATGCTTCTTTTTATATGGGGACCATATGTAACGCGAGAAATTACATTAATAGGGGAAGAGATGAAATAACACATAAGTATCAATAAGCTAACGAGGAATTTTCCTCCACGCCTCAGTCCTGAATCACTGGTTAGGCTTATATTTTAAGCCAGTAGTAATTAGACACGTAGCGAAACGAGGTGAGAACGGGGATTCTAGGTTAGGATAATTTTAGAAGCAGCTCGACGTTCATTGAGTTAAGTCGCCTGTGGGGAGGTGATATTCTCGCCCTTGGTAAAGGTATGTTATGAAATGTTTGTTAACTAGAGATGTAGACTTGACTTACTGGTGATTTCTTTTGTTGACCAGGACTAATGAAGTGTATTACTTAGGGTCCCAAGGTAGGATGCTGTTGGCGGACCAGGGGGCCAAGCGCTCACAAATTAGCAGAGGGGGCAACTACAACATATCACAGCCAGCCGTGTGAGGACAAGGAGAAAGAAGGAAATAGAAGAAATAAGTGAGAGGGAAACGTTGGAAGTGGGATAGACTACGTATACATTATATCAGGATAACGACTTGAGCATTACATGTGCGTATCGTTAAAGGGGTAACAGTGCGACTGAAGTTACCAGAGATAGTAAACTATATTAGGATGACGACTTGAGCATTACGCATGCGTATCGTTAAAGTGGTAACAGTGCGATTGAAGTTACCAGAGATAGTAAACTAGATTAGGATGACGACTTGAGCATTACGTGTGCGTATCGTTAATGTGGTGACAGTGCAACCGAAGTTACCAAAGATAGTAAACTATATTAGGATAACGACTTGAGCATTTCGCGTGCGTATCGCTAGGAGGGAAGGAAGACTTAATATTAAGATAACTTGTGAATGTATAATAATTACCAAGTGAGACAGTAAAGAGTTAAATATATTATAATTAGAAATATATTAACGCGTTGTCATTCAGATCCAACCAGTACTTACATATTTTCTTAAATCTTTTATTTTTATTCATTTATATATTTTTTCCCACTTAATGTGGGTGGTGGCAGCGGAGTAACCAGGACTGTAGAGTACACTCCCAAGGGGGCACTACATAATGGTGACAACGGTGTAGATGATCATTTTGACCACTACACATACAATGGCAGCATATTCCATTTTTGGTCGGATCATTGTAGTAATTATCTTTCTCATCATATTTGTGTCCATGTAATTAAATGCCACTCAAATATTCTTTAACATCCTGTATGTATCTCCAAATATTTTATTTATATGTTTTTCTGGTTGTAGGTTATTCTGCATTATCACTCCCAGGTCCTTTTCTTCCTGAACCTGTGCAATTATTTCATTTCCCATTTTATATGGCCATTTATATATCTAATCGCTTTTTTCCAATTTCCATCACATGACACTTATTCACATTAAATTCCATTTCCCATCTTCTGCTCCATTCGTAGATCTTGTTCAGGTCATTTTGTAGTGTTTCACAATCTGTATAGCTTTTTATTTCTCTTTAATAGTTTTGCATCATCCGCAAATAGACTAATATAACTATTTATTTCCTCCGTCATGTCATTGACGTAAATCGTGAACAAATTATTGATGCCATTACTGGTCCTTGTGGTAGCCCACTAAATACCTTTCTCCATTCAGACTTTTCATCCTTCACTACTGTTCTCATTTCTCTTCCTCTCAGATAACTTTCCATCCAGGTTTTGATCACCCCTGTGATTCCTCCTATATTTTCCAATTTCCAAAGTAGTCTCATGTGGAACTTTATCAAATGCCTTTTTAAGATCTAGGTATACACAGTCTGCCCATCCATCTCTTTCTTGTGTTATATCAATTACTCTTGAGTAAAAGCTTATTTAGTTAGTCACACATGATCTCTTTTTGCTAAAACCATACTGCCGGTCTGTTATAATACTTTAATTTTCTAAGTATTCCGTCCATTGCTTCTTTATTATTTTCTTGCATACTGTGCTACTCAATGACACTGGTCTATAATTTAGTGGTTCATCCTTCTTCCCATATTTATATATTGGCACTCTATCTGCTCTCTTCCACTCCTTTGGCACTTTTCCTGTTGTTAATGAGCACTTTATTATATCATATACTGGTTCAACCCACTGCTTTCTGCACTCTTTTAAAACATAACCCGACACTCCGTCTGGTCCCAGTGCTTTCCTCGCCTCCAATTCCTTCAACAATTCACAAACTTCCTCCTTCTCTATTTTTATTTTCCACTCCATTCGGCCTTTTTTCATTCCTTGCGGTTCATTGAATTTCTATTCTTTTGTGAATACTTGCTGAAAGTTTTTATTTAGAATTTCACTCATTATTTTTGGATCTTCATATATCCTATTACCTTCTTTCAGTCTCTCCACTTTGTCCTTATGCTTGATTCCTGCATTGATAAAGCTGTAGAACAGTTTGAGTTCTTCCTTACACTTTTCAACTATAGCCTTCTCATAACTGTTCTCTTCCTCTCTCCTTATGCACACATATTAATTTCTTGCTAATTTATAGTCTTCTTTATTTCTTTGTGGCCGAGTTTTCTTTACTTTCTTCCATGCCTCATCCCTTATTCTCTTTGCCCTCTCACATCTTCCATTAAACCAGTCTTTCTTTCCCTTTTCTCTTGGTGTATATAGTGGTAGGCCTACGTGTTTTTCAACTCCTTTCTCATATATGCTCAGATAAATGTTGTATTTCACTTGCACGTCGGTCACTCCTTTCATTTCTTCCCAGGCAATTTCTTCATGGTATTTTTTCAGTTCTTCCTTGTTGGTTTTTCCAAAGTCTCTTCTGCTCCTTTTGTACAATTCATCTTCCTCCTTTATTTCCTCTTTCGTCTCCATTTCTAAGATTATAGGGTCTAAACTAAACGAAATATATCAATGGAAAGCTAATTAAACTCCACTTCTATTGATATTCTCCATGTAAAATGTTTGCGAGCAAAATATTAAATGGCGAAGAGTTTAAGTTAATGCATATTTCTTGAAAGTCTCATAATGGCCTTTTCTTTGTGTGTTTTACGGTTTTTTATTTGATAATATTATAGAACAAACATTTCCGAAGATAACAGTATATCTTTTATGCTGATAAACATTATATTAGGTAGGTAAACTTGTACGGGGAGCGGAGCGGGTGGTATCCTTATAGTGTGACGTCACGGGCGATCCACCAGGCCTTGGTCAACGCGGGTGGACTGATTTCATGTTTAATTCTCATGACAAGTATTTTTTCCCTTTGTTTTCCAGCCGTGTTGCGTGCTCCGTGTGGCCCAAGGGGCCAAGGCTATGTATTATCCTTGGTGTGGCCTCTCCTGGCGGGCCTCACGACACGCGCCAGCTGGCCTGCACCACACGCCACCTGCACAGCCTGCGTATCTAGGGAAAATAGCGCCTATAAGGCGCTTATAGGGCAAGCATTGGAATTGCGCCCCTGGGGGTGGTGGGGGTGGAGGGGGCAGACTCTGCAGCTGGGGGGGTCCGAGAAAATGTTCGAAATATGAGCAATTCTAGGAGCATTTTAAAGCCATATATTTAAAGCTATATTTTTGTCATTAATTTGGTTTGACGAGGAAGATTTTGCGCCCCCCTTCAAGTGGCGCCCAGCACGTGCCCTGCCTGCCACACCCTGGATACGCCACTGGGCATAAGGGCATATTCTATATAAGATCGGATCAGTGGTGGGTATTAGAGCATTATACAGACTACCTACGGCAGCCATGACCAGTAGGGGAGCACCTGGGGGGGGCACCGGATTCTCATGGAGGGGCACGTGCCCCCCCGTAGCCACGCCACTGCTCACATCCCTCCTCATACTGAGACTGAGAGAGAGAGATTATAGTTTTTAAGGCGCCGTAACTGCGGGGTTATTGACGCCATGGAGGTATTATTCCTTATTATTATAGCTCCATGATTGACGCCTCCTCATACTACCTAAAGCATAAATTACTATAGTCCTCCCTAATAAGGGACGGTAGTAAACGAGATATGGCAGGGTTGGTTAAACAAATCCTTACCGCTTATTTATAAGCGGTAAACAGATGTATTTCATACATCTTTCTTGTTTTGAAGTAATATCAAAGACATTCAACTGAATGTCTTTGGTAATATATAATTATTTTGTTTACCCCGCCTCAGACCAAGACCCGAACAGCTGATTGAGTTGAATCATCGAGATGGCATCACAGCGCGGGCTGGGCCGTCTTCCTGAAACACTACGTGATTAATGCCTGATTGAAGGCACACAGACGCTGCAATAACCCACAGGTACGTGACGGCAAGGTGCACAGTGCACGTCAAGGCTGAAATAAGTAAAATACAGATAAATAATGGATAACAGACGTAACATGAGTGAGAGCGGGAGAACGCCATGATGTTATTTAGCACAGCTTGTTGTGTGGGTGTGTTATTAGGGTAGTGTTATTCTTCATGGTGCAGGGCAAGAAACGTCTGGGTGAATATACCGCAGGAGTTGGGGGGCTCCACAGGCCTTCACACTTACTTTTTCTCCATTATTTTCGACTCTGTATAATGGGCAGTCTAGTTATTCATTTGCAGAAGCCAAAAATGGTAACATTTCGGTAGTGGGCATTCACCTATTTTGAAGATGAAACTTAGTTTTCCTGAATAGTTTTGAGGAAATACTTTGGAACTCATCCTTCCGGCTTTGACTGAAATGAACTACCGCACTGTATTGTATGTTTATTGTACTTCACATCTGTAAAGGTTCCAGCGTGCGCTCAGCCTTGGCTAACCCACACGGCCGCTATGAAATATGAGGTGCCTCAAAAAATTCTAAGTCCAGTTAGGTTAGGTTAGGTTAGGTATACTTTGTGGTTAAGGTTAGGTTAGGTATACTTTGTGGTTAAGGTTAGGTATATTTGGTGGTTAGTAGGTTAGTATACTTTGTGGTTAAGGTTAGGTAAGGTTAGGTTAGGTATACTTTGTGGTTAAGGTTAGGTTAGGTATACTTTGTGGTTAAGGTTAGGTATACTTTGTGGTTAAGGTTAGGTTAGATTAGGTTAGGTATACTTTGTGGTTAAGGTTAGGTTAGGTTCGGTTAGGTATACTTTGTGGTTAAGGTTAGGTTAGGTTAGGTATACTTTGTGGTTAAGGTTAGGTTAGGTTCGGTTAGGTATACTTTGTGGTTAAGGTTAGGTTAGGTTAGGTATACTTTGTGGTTAAGGTTAGGTTAGGTTAGATTTTTACATATAGTGACTTTGATGATTTTTTGGGGAGCCATAAATCACTTATATTTGCTTCCCCCACCCAAAAACCCCGTATTCCCGCCAGTTCCCCAGGCTTGTTGGCTATAGGGGGAAGAACAAAAAGATAGGGGTGAAGGACTTCTTCCAAAGTTTTAAACTATGAGACATTTTCTCTGAGCTTTCCGTCGCAAATCAATAGTTTCGGAGATATAGAACATTTTAGGTGGGAGGAGGCATACGTTTCATTGTTTACAAAATGCCTCCCTCTTCCTCTTCTTGTGACCTGCACATAGGTGGGCGTTATCGCGATAATTTATCGCGATAACGATATCGGGTTATCGGTTATCCGATAAATGTTTTACCCGCGTTATCGATTCATCGGTATTGCCGATACTTTTGGTTCCAATCTAGCGATAATTGATATGTAATTTTATTTTTTGGTTCCAGTTTAGCACAGGGTTGAGCCGCGCGTGCCTTGGAGGCAGAAATAGGTAGGTCCGAGCTGGGAACCGAACAACGGTCTAAACCCAGCTAACCGTCTTGACGTCTTCTCAAAACGTTCGCTCAGCTTCAGTCTCTCACCAGCTGTTGGACGGGGAGGTGTTGCTCCTGCGCGCTCCCGGTTTTACGCGTTCTGTGATGATTTTTTTCCCTATGTTCCCGTGCTTCTTTACTGATAGCATTTAAGATTTTTTATTTAAAATATCAATATCGTTATCGCTAGTATCGGAATTTTGGATTTATCGATTTATCGGTTATCGCCTTATTGGGCGATAAATATATCGCCAGTTATCGATTATCGGTTATCGCTGGTAAGGTTATCGTTATCGATTTATCGGTTATCGTGATACATTTTTTCGTCATCACGCCCACCTATAGACCTGCATCGCTTACCTTACCTTACCTAACCTAACCTAACCTTACCTTACCTTACCTTACCTTACCTTACCTTACCTTACCTTACCTTACCTATACCTAACCTGAACCTTACCTAACCTAACCTAACCTAACCTTACCTTACCTTACCTTACCTTACCTTACCTTACCTTACCTTACCTTACCTTACCTTACCTTACCTTACCTTACCTTTAACCTCCTAACTGGGTCCAATAATATAAAAGTTTAATAAAATACCAAACCCCGAGATTAACCTCCTAGCCACGGGTGCGCACGGAAAATGTACTCGGAAACAAAAGATATTCAGGTCACAAGAAGAAGAAGAGGGAGGCATTTTGTAAACAAGGAAACGAATGCTTCCTCCCACCTAAAATGTTCTATATTTCCGAAACTATTGATTTGCGACGGAAAGCTCAAGGAGAAAATGTCTCTTAGAATACAATAAGGTAAACAAAAACCATGCTCCCAATTGTGTAGGGAAGTTTGGTCCTATCGTAAAATAATACCGAAATGCCCCATTATGAGAGTGAAGAAATATGCATGAACTTAATATTCACTTAAACTCTTCGCCATTTAATATTTTGCGAGAAAACATTTTACATGAAACATATCAATAGAAGCGGAATTTTATTAGCTTTCCATTGATATATTTCGTTTTCTGATAAATGAATTAGAACCATGCATAAATTAGCGTTAATTAAATAAATAGCCTTATCAATTGGGAAAATTTCCCGATTGATGATGTTATTTATTTAGTTAACGCTAATTTATGCATGGTTCTAATTCATTTATCAGAAAACGAAATATATCAATGGAAAGCTAATAAAATTCCGCTTCTATTGATATGTTGCATGTAAATTTAAGTCTTAAAGTAATCGTCCAGACCATTTCATCATAACTGATTTAATGCAATCAAATCATAGCCATTAACAAGTATATCAACAATACGTCGTCACTTTTTGGATCCAGTCAGCCGTTTTTAGATAATCTGCAATTAAAATCTGCAAATTCACCGAGTTCTCAAAACACTCCTCAAGGTTTGCAGACGATGCGCCCAGGCTCGGTGACGTAGCAAAAGGAAGCGCTCTCCCCGTGCAGATTCAGAAGGACGTAAACACAGGAGATAAATATAGTACTTGAAGATTTTTGGGTGTTTCTGATGGATTTTTATTGCGATATGCCAAATGCATGCATCCTTTATGGGTGCAGCAAGACAGCTGTGCCTTTCGAGAGAAGTTTGCACAACTTTCCGACTGATACGACAATGTTAAATGTATGGAAGAGGTTTGTGTGGCGGACAAGAGCAAATTGGAACGGGAAGTTGACATTTGCAAGGATTTGTAGTGATCGCTTCCAGCGGGATTGCTACAGCAACTGGATGAAAGTGTCTATGAGGATATCAGCAAAATTTAATTTGAAGGATAAGTTCCAGGTCCCGACAATCTACCTGGAGGGCACCTGCTCCACTCTTGCTTCGACCAAAACAAGAGCTAAGAACTTGACCCCCGCCCCTGGCCCTGTGCCAAGTTGCCAGACTCCTGATGGACATGGTTCTCTCTCAGTCTCACCAGCCTCATGCTCAGCAACTAGACCACCCACTCCTAAACGTCCTCGATCTGCTGTCAGGAAGCGGGAAGTAATTAAGGTAAGCCTGTCAATGAGTATTATCAGTATCACACTCTCTTGTGCTTATGCTTTCCTTGGGTTGAAAACATTCTAGAGTCCTTTTCCGCCCTTATTAGTGGGCTTTTTTAGGGTAAAATTCTAGTGTTTCCCATACTCTCCCACTTCCCCCAAACAAGTTTGGGGACCTGTGGGAATGGGTTTTCGGGTGGAGAACAAATTATGCATCGGCAACACGAAATTTAAGAGTTGTGGAGGGGGGTAAAGTTCCCTAGATCTAGGGTAATTTCCTTATACAGTATTTAGAGAAATTTGCCTAACCAAAATTAACCTAACCTAACCTAGCATAGGGCTTGACCCACCGATAACCTAACCTAACCAAATCTAACCTAACCTAACCAAATATAACCTACCCTAACCTAAACAAATATAACCTAACCTCCTAGCGAGGGGGGGGTTGGGGGGGTTCTCGACACTTCGGTCATCATTCTGTGAGGATCGGCAGCTTCACACATTTCTTGACTCAGAAGAAATCCAATGAATTTTCCCTAGTTCTAGGGAATTTTTTCAACACCCCAAACTCTAAAACTATGTGTTTGCGACGCATATTTTGTACCCCAGCCAAATATCCCGCATTCCCCAGGTCCCCAAGCTTGTTTTGTGGGAGAGGGGGAGTATGGGCAAACACTAGAATAATACCTTTTTTAGTTCTACTGCAGTTCAATGCATTACAAGGCACGTAGTTATAAACATCCTCAACTTGTCGATCTGATTATTTGCGTGACCTGGAACTGTTGCCGATATTAATTCTGGTAAAATTCTAGAGTCCTTTCCCGTCATTATTATTATTTTATTTTTCATCCGACAGGCCTTCACATATCCTTCAGATACTTCTACAACGTAATTATAAAGTGGGAGAGGGATGCCCCCTTCAACCCCCCCTCCTCTGGACTCCCTAAAATAATATTACTAACCTTACCTAACCTTACCAAAAAGCTCCGATCTAATTCTAATTGCAGGAAAAAACTAAAATTTTACCAGGATTGGTTAGGAAGAGATTAGGTTAGTCATTATTTTTTTGGAATGTCTCGCTAGGAGGTTATTAGTGAGGTTAGGTTAGGTTATAGTGAGGTTAGATTAGTCATTAACCATATTATATTTTTGAGGGGTCCAGGGGGGTCGTTTATGGGGGGAGGGGCATCTCTCCCCCACTTTATAATTTTTAGAGGTATCTGAAGGGATCTGTGGAGGTGTGGAGGAAAAAAAAGTATTATTTTACACTAGGACCAGAATTCCATACAGAATTGGGAGTGTGGTTGGTTCTGTTTTCCTTATTAGATTTTAAGAAACATTCTCTCAATGAGCTTCCGTCACAAATAATTACTTTTGGAGATATGAAATCTTTATTGGGAGGAGAGAGACAAGTGTTTACGGGCGGCATATTTCCCAACTCTATGTGAGTATGTGGTTTCTGAGTGGAGACGTTTGGCTGTAGCTTTGAAACTAACCATAGGATTTTCTCGAAAGTACCTTTATTGTGATTCCCACACACAAATTTACCAATTTACCTTACTTACCAATCCATGTTTTGGAGAAGTGCCAGTTCCTCCAGGCTCCTGCTGAACCTCAGGCTCCGCTAACACCTGTTCATCCACCTCGTACTCGGGCTCAAACATATAGGGTTGGGATCCCCTGACAATCTGAGGTTCGTTTTCATCATATACGCAACCAGCGTCATTTCTTTCGGTCTCAGATTGAGCATCGTACTCTAGATCTGTCACAGTGACAGATTCACTGTCTGACACCGAAGTACAATCGCTCATCATAACATTTGCATCATAACATCATAACATCATGGAATAAGCATTCTATTCACTTAGGCACTTTAAAATATGATCAGTAATTATTTTATATTTTAATTAAACCTGCCGCTGGGGGGTAGGCCTATGAATTTGATATCCGCAGTGAAGGGGTTAACCAAACCTCCTAAAGGGTGGGGTGGCCTACGAACGAGGAGGGTGTGCGTTTGCGCGATTAGACAACTATGTAATTTCTTTAATACTGTATGTATATAAGTTTAAAAGGTTACACAGAAGTGGGTTAATACTGCACAAAATATATCGAGCAAAAAATAATTTTGAAAACGTAGGTGATAACGGCGGTAGCGACTGCGCAGTTCTCGTCCATTATAACCCCTGTGTTATATGAGTGCTTCTGCATATACAAGACACTGGTTATGCTTTTCCGTCGGAAATCACTCGTCCCTGAAATATTTATTTCTTAATACAGGAAACCTCAGGTCCATTCCCATGGTCACATTAGGAGGCACCGTCGCTCCATAGCTTACATTTCAAGGAGATCAAGCTTTGCTGCCCGGAGCTAAAATGGCCTCTTGTATGGAATGTGGTCAGGGTCGGCAATAATACATTTATCAAAGTACTGTATATGTGCTGGAGTCCTTCTTAATGTAAGGCCATTCCTGGGTATGCAGCTTTCCACTTAAGACTTCTGTTTCTGACTGCTGTCTTCTGTACGGAGAAAGCTGCACGTCTACCTAGTTTTCAGTTACCCTAGAAATAGCTTCTAAATCCCATGTCTTTCATCTATTTTTGCATCATATTGGTCGCTTTTCCCATCCCTGTTAACAAGATGAGGCACGATTAATTGCTTTTTTACATGCCCCCCCCCCCCTTCACACACACACACACACACACACCCACCCACCCCCCCCACACACACACACACACACACACGCACACACACACACACACACACACACACACACACACACGAACATACATAAAAACACTTACATTCATACTAATACTGATATTTACATGCATTGAAGTGCATAAAAATTATTTCTAGAAGTTTTCTTGAATATGGAGAGTGTCCTATTGTTAACAAGAGATTATATATTTGTTGGTAATGAGTTGCATAACCGTATTTACCTAGTTGTGTTTACCTAGTTGTGTTTTACAGGGCCTGAGCTACACTGGTGTGGTCCCGTCTCCGTATCTACATTTATCCAGTCTTTCCTTCCACTGGTGCACATTCTTTGCCGTTATCACCTCCTCATTTAGTCCATTCCAAACTTCTACATTTCTATGAGGGAAGCTGTACTTTTTTATGTTGTTCAGGCATCTCCCTTTTCTAGTTGTTTTGTATGTCCTCTTGTGTATCGATCTTCTCTTTGTTTCCGAGTCAGTAGTCTCTCATTGTCTGTTTCTTCCATCTTTGTTATCAGCTTAAAAATTGTTATTAAGTCTCCTCTTTCTCTTCTCTGCTCGAGTGTTGGTAACTTTATTTCCTTCAACCTTTCCTCATAAGAAAGTTCTTCTAGCTCTGATACCATCTTTGTTGCCATTCTCTGTATCCTCTCCAACTTTTTCACATGCTTCTTTTTATATGGGGACCATATGTAACGCGAGAAATTACATTAATAGGGAAGAGATGAAATAACACATAAGTATCAATAAGCTAACGAGGAATTTTCCTCCACGCCTCAGTCCTGAATCACTGGTTAGGCTTATATTTTAAGCCAGTAGTAATTAGACACGTAGCGAAACGAGGTGAGAACGGGGATTCTAGGTTAGGATAATTTTAGAAGCAGCTCGACGTTCATTGAGTTAAGTCGCCTGTGGGGAGGTGATATTCTCGCCCTTGGTAAAGGTATGTTATGAAATGTTTGTTAACTAGAGATGTAGACTTGACTTACTGGTGATTTCTTTTGTTGACCAGGACTAATGAAGTGTATTACTTAGGGTCCCAAGGTAGGATGCTGTTGGCGGACCAGGGGGCCAAGCGCTCACAAATTAGCAGAGGGGGCAACTACAACATATCACAGCCAGCCGTGTGAGGACAAGGAGAAAGAAGGAAATAGAAGAAATAAGTGAGAGGGAAACGTTGGAAGTGGGATAGACTACGTATACATTATATCAGGATAACGACTTGAGCATTACATGTGCGTATCGTTAAAGGGGTAACAGTGCGACTGAAGTTACCAGAGATAGTAAACTATATTAGGATGACGACTTGAGCATTACGCATGCGTATCGTTAAAGTGGTAACAGTGCGATTGAAGTTACCAGAGATAGTAAACTAGATTAGGATGACGACTTGAGCATTACGTGTGCGTATCGTTAATGTGGTGACAGTGCAACCGAAGTTACCAAAGATAGTAAACTATATTAGGATAACGACTTGAGCATTTCGCGTGCGTATCGCTAGGAGGGAAGGAAGACTTAATATTAAGATAACTTGTGAATGTATAATAATTACCAAGTGAGACAGTAAAGAGTTAAATATATTATAATTAGAAATATATTAACGCGTTGTCATTCAGATCCAACCAGTACTTACATATTTTCTTAAATCTTTTATTTTTATTCATTTATATATTTTTTCCCACTTAATGTGGGTGGTGGCAGCGGAGTAACCAGGACTGTAGAGTACACTCCCAAGGTGGGCACTACATAATGGTGACAACGGTGTAGATGATCATTTTGACCACTACACATACAATGGCAGCATATTCCATTTTTGGTCGGATCATTGTAGTAATTATCTTTCTCATCATATTTGTGTCCATGTAATTAAATGCCACTCAAATATTCTTTAACATCCTGTATGTATCTCCAAATATTTTATTTATATGTTTTTCTGGTTGTAGGTTATTCTGCATTATCACTCCCAGGTCCTTTTCTTCCTGAACCTGTGCAATTATTTCATTTCCCATTTTATATGGCCATTTATATATCTAATCGCTTTTTTCCAATTTCCATCACATGACACTTATTCACATTAAATTCCATTTCCCATCTTCTGCTCCATTCGTAGATCTTGTTCAGGTCATTTTGTAGTGTTTCACAATCTGTATAGCTTTTTATTTCTCTTTAATAGTTTTGCATCATCCGCAAATAGACTAATATAACTATTTATTTCCTCCGTCATGTCATTGACGTAAATCGTGAACAAATTATTGATGCCATTACTGGTCCTTGTGGTAGCCCACTAAATACCTTTCTCCATTCAGACTTTTCATCCTTCACTACTGTTCTCATTTCTCTTCCTCTCAGATAACTTTCCATCCAGGTTTTGATCACCCCTGTGATTCCTCCTATATTTTCCAATTTCCAAAGTAGTCTCATGTGGAACTTTATCAAATGCCTTTTTAAGATCTAGGTATACACAGTCTGCCCATCCATCTCTTTCTTGTGTTATATCAATTACTCTTGAGTAAAAGCTTATTTAGTTAGTCACACATGATCTCTTTTTGCTAAAACCATACTGCCGGTCTGTTATAATACTTTAATTTTCTAAGTATTCCGTCCATTGCTTCTTTATTATTTTCTTGCATACTGTGCTACTCAATGACACTGGTCTATAATTTAGTGGTTCATCCTTCTTCCCATATTTATATATTGGCACTCTATCTGCTCTCTTCCACTCCTTTGGCACTTTTCCTGTTGTTAATGAGCACTTTATTATATCATATACTGGTTCAACCCACTGCTTTCTGCACTCTTTTAAAACATAACCCGACACTCCGTCTGGTCCCAGTGCTTTCCTCGCCTCCAATTCCTTCAACAATTCACAAACTTCCTCCTTCTCTATTTTTATTTTCCACTCCATTCGGCCTTTTTTCATTCCTTGCGGTTCATTGAATTTCTATTCTTTTGTGAATACTTGCTGAAAGTTTTTATTTAGAATTTCACTCATTATTTTTGGATCTTCATATATCCTATTACCTTCTTTCAGTCTCTCCACTTTGTCCTTATGCTTGATTCTTGCATTGATAAAGCTGTAGAACAGTTTGGGTTCTTCCTTACACTTTTCAACTCTATCCCTCTCATAACTGTTCTCTTCCTCTCTCCTTATGCACACATATTCATTTCTTGCTAATTTATAGTCGTCTTTATTTCTTTGTGTCCGAGTTTTCTTTACTTTTTTCCATGCCTCATCCCTTATTCTCTTTGCCCTCTCACATCTTCCATTAAACCAGTCTTTCTTTCCCTTTTCTCTTGGTGTATATAGTGGTAGGCCTACGTGTTTTTCAACTCCTTTCTCATATATGCTCAGATAAATGTTGTATTTCACTTGCACGTCGGTCACTCCTTTCATTTCTTCCCAGGCAATTTCTTCATGGTATTTTTTCAGTTCTTCCTTGTTGGTTTTTCCAAAGTCTCTTCTGCTCCTTTTGTACAATTCATCTTCCTCCTTTATTTCCTCCTTCGTCTCCATTTCTAAGATTATAGGGTCTAAACTAAACGAAATATATCAATGGAAAGCTAATTAAACTCCGCTTCTATTGATATTCTCCATGTAAAATGTTTGCGAGCAAAATATTAAATGGCGAAGAGTTTAAGTTAATGCATATTTCTTGAAAGTGTCATAATGGCCTTTTCTTTGTGTGTTTTACGGTTTTTTATTTGATAATATTATAGAACAAACATTTCCGAAGATAACAGTATATCTTTTATGCTGATAAACATTATATTAGGTAGGTAAACTTGTACGGGGAGCGGAGCGGGTGGTATCCTTATGGTGTGACGTCACGGGCGATCCACCAGGCCTTGTCTCTCGGTGGTCTCGCTTTACCACACTGGTCAACGCGGGTGGACTGATTTCATGTTTAATTCTCATGACAAGTATTTTTTCCCTTTGTTTTCCAGCCGTGTTGCGTGCTCCGTGTGGCCCAAGGGGCCAAGGCTATGTATTATCCTCGGTGTGGCCTTTCCTGGCGGGCCTCACGACACGCGCCAGCTGGCCTGCACCACACGCCACCTGCACAGCCTGCGTATCTAGGGAAAATAGCGCCTATAAGGCGCTTATAGGGCAAGCATTGGAATTGCGCCCCTGGGGGTGGTGGGGGTGGAGGGGGCAGACTCTGCAGCTGGGGGGGTCCGAGAAAATGTTCGAAATATGAGCAATTCTAGGAGCATTTTAAAGCCATATATTTAAAGCTATATTTTTGTCATTAATTTGGTTTGACGAGGAAGATTTTGCGCCCCCCTTCAAGTGGCGCCCAGCACGTGCCCTGCCTGCCACACCCTGGATACGCCACTGGGCATAAGGGCATATTCTATATAAGATCGGATCAGTGGTGGGTATTAGAGCATTATACAGACTACCTACGGCAGCCATGACCAGTAGGGGAGCACCTGGGGGGGGCACCGGATTCTCATGGAGGGGCACGTGCCCCCCCGTAGCCACGCCACTGCTCACATCCCTCCTCATACTGAGACTGAGAGAGAGAGATTATAGTTTTTAAGGCGCCGTAACTGCGGGGTTATTGACGCCATGGAGGTATTATTCCTTATTATTATAGCTCCATGATTGACGCCTCCTCATACTACCTAAAGCATAAATTACTATAGTCCTCCCTAATAAGGGACGGTAGTAAACGAGATATGGCAGGGTTGGTTAAACAAATCCTTACCGCTTATTTATAAGCGGTAAACAGATGTATTTCATACATCTTTCTTGTTTTGAAGTAATATCAAAGACATTCAACTGAATGTCTTTGGTAATATATAATTATTTTGTTTACCCCCCCTCAGACCAAGACCCGAACAGCTGATTGAGTTGTTGAATCATCGAGATGGCATCACAGCGCGGGCTGGGCCGTCTTCCTGAAACACTACGTGATTAATGCCTGATTGAAGGCACACAGACGCTGCAATAACCCACAGGTACGTGACGGCAAGGTGCACAGTGCACGTCAAGGCTGAAATAAGTAAAATACAGATAAATAATGGATAACAGACGTAACATGAGTGAGAGCGGGAGAACGCCATGATGTTATTTAGCACAGCTTGTTGTGTGGGTGTGTTATTAGGGTAGTGTTATTCTTCATGGTGCAGGGCAAGAAACGTCTGGGTGAATATACCGCAGGAGTTGGGGGGCTCCACAGGCCTTCACACTTACTTTTTCTCCATTATTTTCGACTTGTATAATGGCGTCTAGTTATCATTGCAGAGCCAAAAATGGTACATTCGTAGTGGCATTCACCATAAGATGAACTAGTTTTCCGAATAGTTTGAGGAAATACTTGGACTCATCTCCGTCTTGACTGAAATGAACTACGCATGTTTGTATGTTTATTGTACTTCACATCTGTAAGTTCCAGCGTGCGCTCGCTTGGCTAACCACACGCCGCACTGAATATGTATGTTCTAATATAGTAGTTCTAATCTGTGAAGGTTAGTAGGTTAGGTATACTTTGTGGTTAAGAGTTAGGGTTAGGTATACTTGTGGTGGTAAAATTTAGTAGTTAGGTTAGGTTAGGTATACTTTGTGGTAGGTTAGGTAGTATACTTTGTGGTTAAGGTTAGGTAGGTTAGGTATACTTTGTGGTTAAGGTTAGGTTAGGTTAGTTAGTATACTTTGTGGTTAAGGTTAGGTTAGATAGTTGTAATACTTTGTGGTTAAGGTTAGGTTAGGTTCGGTTAGGTATACTTTGTGGTTAAGGTTAGGTTAGGTTAGGTATACTTTGTGGTTAAGGTTAGGTTAGGTTCGGTTAGGTATACTTTGTGGTTAAGGTTAGGTTAGGTTAGGTATACTTTGTGGTTAAGGTTAGGTTAGGTTAGATTTTTACATATAGTGACTTTGATGATTTTTTGGGAGCCATAAATCACTTATATTTGCTTCCCCCACCCAAAAACCCCGTATTCCCGCCAGTTCCCCAGGCTTGTTGGCTATAGGGGGAAGAACAAAAAGATAGGGGTGAAGGACTTCTTCCAAAGTTTTAAACTATGAGACATTTTCTCTGAGCTTTCCGTCGCAAATCAATAGTTTCGGAGATATAGAACATTTTAGGTGGGAGGAGGCATACGTTTCATTGTTTACAAAATGCCTCCCTCTTCCTCTTCTTGTGACCTGCACATAGGTGGGCGTTATCGCGATAATTTATCGCGATAACGATATCGGGTTATCGGTTATCCGATAAATGTTTTACCCGCGTTATCGATTCATCGGTATTGCCGATACTTTTGGTTCCAATCTAGCGATAATTGATATGTAATTTTATTTTTTGGTTCCAGTTTAGCACAGGGTTGAGCCGCGCGTGCCTTGGAGGCAGAAATAGGTAGGTCCGAGCTGGGAACCGAACAACGGTCTAAACCCAGCTAACCGTCTTGACGTCTTCTCAAAACGTTCGCTCAGCTTCAGTCTCTCACCAGCTGTTGGACGGGGAGGTGTTGCTCCTGCGCGCTCCCGGTTTTACGCGTTCTGTGATGATTTTTTTCCCTATGTTCCCGTGCTTCTTTACTGATAGCATTTAAGATTTTTTATTTAAAATATCAATATCGTTATCGCTAGTATCGGAATTTTGGATTTATCGATTTATCGGTTATCGCCTTATTGGGCGATAAATATATCGCCAGTTATCGATTATCGGTTATCGCTGGTAAGGTTATCGTTATCGATTTATCGGTTATCGTGATACATTTTTTCGTCATCACGCCCACCTATAGACCTGCATCGCTTACCTTACCTTACCTAACCTAACCTAACCTTACCTTACCTTACCTTACCTTACCTTACCTTACCTTACCTTACCTTACCTTACCTTACCTAACCTAACCTGAACCTTACCTAACCTAACCTAACCTAACCTAACCTAACCTTACCTTACCTTACCTTACCTTACCTTACCTTACCTTACCTTACCTTACCTTACCTTACCTTACCTAACCTTTAACCTCCTAACTGGGTCCAATAATATAAAAGTTTAATAAAATACCAAACCCCGAGATTAACCTCCTAGCCACGGGTGCGCACGGAAAATGTACTCGGAAACAAAAGATATTCAGGTCACAAGAAGAAGAAGAGGGAGGCATTTTGTAAACAAGGAAACGAATGCTTCCTCCCACCTAAAATGTTCTATATTTCCGAAACTATTGATTTGCGACGGAAAGCTCAAGGAGAAAATGTCTCTTAGAATACAATAAGGTAAACAAAAACCATGCTCCCAATTGTGTAGGGAAGTTTGGTCCTATCGTAAAATAATACCGAAATGCCCCATTATGAGAGTGAAGAAATATGCATGAACTTAATATTCACTTAAACTCTTCGCCATTTAATATTTTGCGAGAAAACATTTTACATGAAACATATCAATAGAAGCGGAATTTTATTAGCTTTCCATTGATATATTTCGTTTTCTGATAAATGAATTAGAACCATGCATAAATTAGCGTTAATTAAATAAATAGCCTTATCAATTGGGAAAATTTCCCGATTGATGATGTTATTTATTTAGTTAACGCTAATTTATGCATGGTTCTAATTCATTTATCAGAAAACGAAATATATCAATGGAAAGCTAATAAAATTCCGCTTCTATTGATATGTTGCATGTAAATTTAAGTCTTAAAGTAATCGTCCAGACCATTTCATCATAACTGATTTAATGCAATCAAATCATAGCCATTAACAAGTATATCAACAATACGTCGTCACTTTTTGGATCCAGTCAGCCGTTTTTAGATAATCTGCAATTAAAATCTGCAAATTCACCGAGTTCTCAAAACACTCCTCAAGGTTTGCAGACGATGCGCCCAGGCTCGGTGACGTAGCAAAAGGAAGCGCTCTCCCCGTGCAGATTCAGAAGGACGTAAACACAGGAGATAAATATAGTACTTGAAGATTTTTGGGTGTTTCTGATGGATTTTTATTGCGATATGCCAAATGCATGCATCCTTTATGGGTGCAGCAAGACAGCTGTGCCTTTCGAGAGAAGTTTGCACAACTTTCCGACTGATACGACAATGTTAAATGTATGGAAGAGGTTTGTGTGGCGGACAAGAGCAAATTGGAACGGGAAGTTGACATTTGCAAGGATTTGTAGTGATCGCTTCCAGCGGGATTGCTACAGCAACTGGATGAAAGTGTCTATGAGGATATCAGCAAAATTTAATTTGAAGGATAAGTTCCAGGTCCCGACAATCTACCTGGAGGGCACCTGCTCCACTCTTGCTTCGACCAAAACAAGAGCTAAGAACTTGACCCCCGCCCCTGGCCCTGTGCCAAGTTGCCAGACTCCTGATGGACATGGTTCTCTCTCAGTCTCACCAGCCTCATGCTCAGCAACTAGACCACCCACTCCTAAACGTCCTCGATCTGCTGTCAGGAAGCGGGAAGTAATTAAGGTAAGCCTGTCAATGAGTATTATCAGTATCACACTCTCTTGTGCTTATGCTTTCCTTGGGTTGAAAACATTCTAGAGTCCTTTTCCGCCCTTATTAGTGGGCTTTTTTAGGGTAAAATTCTAGTGTTTCCCATACTCTCCCACTTCCCCCAAACAAGTTTGGGGACCTGTGGGAATGGGTTTTCGGGTGGAGAACAAATTATGCATCGGCAACACGAAATTTAAGAGTTGTGGAGGGGGGTAAAGTTCCCTAGATCTAGGGTAATTTCCTTATACAGTATTTAGAGAAATTTGCCTAACCAAAATTAACCTAACCTAACCTAGCATAGGGCTTGACCCACCGATAACCTAACCTAACCAAATCTAACCTAACCTAACCAAATATAACCTACCCTAACCTAAACAAATATAACCTAACCTCCTAGCGAGGGGGGGGGTTGGGGGGGTTCTCGACACTTCGGTCATCATTCTGTGAGGATCGGCAGCTTCACACATTTCTTGACTCAGAAGAAATCCAATGAATTTTCCCTAGTTCTAGGGAATTTTTTCAACACCCCAAACTCTAAAACTATGTGTTTGCGACGCATATTTTGTACCCCAGCCAAATATCCCGCATTCCCCAGGTCCCCAAGCTTGTTTTGTGGGAGAGGGGGAGTATGGGCAAACACTAGAATAATACCTTTTTTAGTTCTACTGCAGTTCAATGCATTACAAGGCACGTAGTTATAAACATCCTCAACTTGTCGATCTGATTATTTGCGTGACCTGGAACTGTTGCCGATATTAATTCTGGTAAAATTCTAGAGTCCTTTCCCGTCATTATTATTATTTTATTTTTCATCCGACAGGCCTTCACATATCCTTCAGATACTTCTACAACGTAATTATAAAGTGGGAGAGGGATGCCCCCTTCAACCCCCCCTCCTCTGGACTCCCTAAAATAATATTACTAACCTTACCTAACCTTACCAAAAAGCTCCGATCTAATTCTAATTGCAGGAAAAAACTAAAATTTTACCAGGATTGGTTAGGATAGAGATTAGGTTAGTCATTATTTTTTTGGAATGTCTCGCTAGGAGGTTATTAGTGAGGTTAGGTTAGGTTATAGTGAGGTTAGATTAGTCATTAACCATATTATATTTTTGAGGGGTCCAGGGGGGTCGTTTATGGGGGGAGGGGCATCTCTCCCCCACTTTATAATTTTTAGAGGTATCTGAAGGGATCTGTGGAGGTGTGGAGGAAAAAAAAGTATTATTTTACACTAGGACCAGAATTCCATACAGAATTGGGAGTGTGGTTGGTTCTGTTTTCCTTATTAGATTTTAAGAAACATTCTCTCAATGAGCTTCCGTCACAAATAATTACTTTTGGAGATATGAAATCTTTATTGGGAGGAGAGAGACAAGTGTTTACGGGCGGCATATTTCCCAACTCTATGTGAGTATGTGGTTTCTGAGTGGAGACGTTTGGCTGTAGCTTTGAAACTAACCATAGGATTTTCTCGAAAGTACCTTTATTGTGATTCCCACACACAAATTTACCAATTGACCTTACTTACCAATCCATGTTTTGGAGAAGTGCCAGTTCCTCCAGGCTCCTGCTGAACCTCAGGCTCCGCTAACACCTGTTCATCCACCTCGTACTCGGGCTCAAACATATAGGGTTGGGATCCCCTGACAATCTGAGGTTCGTTTTCCTCATATACGCAACCAGCGTCATTTCTTTCGGTCTCAGATTGAGCATCGTACTCTAGATCTGTCACAGTGACAGATTCACTGTCTGACACCGAAGTACAATCGCTCATCATAACATTTGCATCATAACATCATAACATCATGGAATAAGCATTCTATTCACTTAGGCACTTTAAAATATGATCAGTAATTATTTTATATTTTAATTAAACCTGCCGCACAGGGGGGTAGGCCTATGAATTTGATATCCGCAGTGAAGGGGTTAACCAAACCTCCTAAAGGGTGGGGTGGCCTACGAACGAGGAGGGTGTGCGTTTGCGCGATTAGACAACTATGTAATTTCTTTAATACTGTATGTATATAAGTTTAAAAGGTTACACAGAAGTGGGTTAATACTGCACAAAATATATCGAGCAAAAAATAATTTTGAAAACGTAGGTGATAACGGCGGTAGCGACTGCGCAGTTCTCGTCCATTATAACCCCTGTGTTATATGAGATGCCTTCTGCATATACAAGACACTGGTTATTGCTTTTCCGTCGGAAATCACTCGTCCCTGAAATATTTATTTCTTAATACAGGAAAACCTCGTTTATCCGGCACCCTCGGGGGGGAGCGCATGCCGGATAACTCATTTTGCCGTTGTTTTGAGAGTTACTCTTATGGAATCGCCCAAAATCCCAATTTATTTTTTTTATTTTTTTATTTTTTATTTTTTTTTTTTATTTTTTTTTTTTTTTTTTTTTTTTTTTTTTTTTTTTTTATACATCACAAGGAACTGGCCAAGGGCACAACAAAAATGGGTAACACAAAGCCCGCTTAGTTGCCAGTCCCTATAAAGAAAACAGTAAGAGAATAAAATAAAAAAAGAGGGGTGAGCCAATTTAGTTCGGGAGGTGTCTTGTTACTCTTCTTTTGAAAAGATAAAAGTCATAGGAAAGTGGAAAAATAGAAACAGGAAGAGAGTTCCAGAGTTTACCAGTGAAAAAAAAAAAAAAAAAAAAAGCCTGGGTCGATTAGTGCCGTTGTTTTTGAGGCTGCCGTTATTTTGAATGCCGGTTAAATGAGGTTCTCCTGTATATATATGAACTACACGCCAGCCGCTGGCAGGTTAGGTTAGGTTAGATGAAGTTAAATTTGTTAAATAACCAGTGGTTACAGTTTAAAATTTTAATGAAAGAAAAGCAATATGTAAGTAAGTTTTAAAGGTACACAAAAGTGGATTAATACTGCACAGTATACTGAGCAAAAAAAAAATAACGTAAGTGGTAACGGCCGTAGCGACCGCGCAGTTCTCGTCCATCATAATTTTCTTTTTTTCTTGCTATCATCTGTTACTAAAGCAAAGCCCACCTCTAACCTAACGGAACCTGATCTGATTTCACCCAACTTAACCGTTTCTGGCTGAAATAACAGTAGATTTTCGGTAGCATATGTAGCGCCTTTATTATTCAATTGCGCCATGGGAAATGGGGTTCAAACGACTCAGAATGAAGAAATCTACACTATGATGTAGGTAAGAATCCTAGCACTTGTGAAAGCCCACTACCAAAATAATACCTTAATGAATTCAATATGATCGGTCGCGGCATTGTTTGATCGGTCGCATGCGTAGAAACAAAACCTCTTGTCTCCTTCTCTCCCTGGGCTTGAGGCTGTGTGTCTCTCCTATCCCTAACATGGCTGGCAGTGGCCAGCGATAGTGGTTATACCACTATATAGGCGTATAACTACACTGGCGCGTTGTTAGAAATTACAAGAAATTAATATCTCGGTAACGAGGCATTTCTGATAACAGCAATACACCAGTGTCTTTTATGTGCAGAAGGCTCCTCATATAACACATAGGTGTCCTTCGTAGTGAGTATGCTGTTTTTCTGGAATAAGACCGTTAGGTTAGGTTCTATTCACCTATTTTCTTAATTTATTCACTTTTTTAGGTTAGGTTCTATTCACCTATTTTCTTCATTTATTCACTTTTTTAGGTTACTTCATCATTTTCACCTATCCTTATCTTCATTTATCACATTTTTATAGGTGTATTATGGTTATTACTATTTTCAACACTATTAGGTCCTAACATTCATTTAGACTTCAACTTCATTATCACAGTATAGGTTCTATTCACCTATATTTCCCTTCATTATTCACTGTCATTGTTAGTTAGGTTTATTCACCTAAATTTTATCACATTATTCACTTTTTGAGGTTAACGTTCTATCACCTATTGATCTATTATCACTTTTGTTTACGAATTTTACCTATCTATTACACCATGCCATATTTCTGGGGGCAATATTCACTTTTTTAGGTAGGTTCATTAACTAACAAACTATTAATACTATAACATTAAGAAATATTCACAATTAGTCTAGGATTAGGCTACACTAATTTCCATTAAATTCACTCCTGCTATGTATTGCCCCAACTACAGCAGAAAAATATTGTCAGGTTTTTGGTTATTTATATTATCAACTAATGGGTAGAATCTATTGAAGACTTTGAAATAAGAATCTATGATCATCTATCCTGGCCCAGAATTGACAAGTGTAAAAGTTACCAACCTAATACCTAACAATACAAAGAAAACATCAAACATCATAATCAGATAATATAGGATAATAGTCTACCCTATACTATAGATCAAGTTATTTCTAGTTGCTATAGGTTCTGGGTGGGTGCACAAGGTAGATGCTGCTAAAAATCAATGATGGTGCGGCCATCAAACTCAGTGCATTTGGCAGTTTAAAATTTACCCAAACATCATATAACAATTAACTATTAGGAATACTAAGTTTACGTCTGAACAGTGTGGGGATGTCTACTAGAAATTAGTTATTTTGCAATGGTGGCCCATGGTTTCAGCTGGCTGAGTAAGGATGCCAGGATTGTTTCGGAAATTTGTGCAAAAACGGACAAATCAACTAACTCGACTTAAACTCACTCGCACTTTAAATGGTTAATTGAATTGCCTGACAACAAAGTATTATCGCTAGTTTGAACTATTAGGTTAATTTAATTGATGCACACATGTGCTGGTATGTTTATAAGTGTTGGTGAATGGCTAGAGGCAATTATAAATCATATAAGACTAAGGTTGTGAAGTGTTTCATTAGTTTAGGGAGGGTTGTATAGCTGAGCATTAAAAAGATCTGATCCGTCGATCACTAACTCGTGCATGTTAACGCCCAACTTTCCACTCCAATTGGTTCCGTTATAGATGGATCAAACTATACATACAAAGATTTAACCTATATGAACCCACTCTATTACCTTGAGGACCTAGTTTGTGGATGGATAATATTTTAAAGAAATAATGTACCTATGCTGGTGCGATGTGAAGTATGTGCTGGTGAGGAAGTGGATGCTACCAGAAGGAAGGTTGTGAAGTGCTTTGCTAAGAAAACTCTGCAATATCGATAAATGGTCTTATTTGCTTCAAATTAAGTCTCCGTCATTGACCCAAGTTGTTAAAACATCTTGAAATGTCACTTGGAGTATTTCAGAGTGGATTATAAAGTTGTTATTGTAGCAATATTGAATTATAGAATAGGTACATGTACTAAAAAACTGTGCTAGTTGTGGATGATTATATGGATAATGAGTATGTAATGATAGCATGGTGCATGATGAGCTGATGGAACCATAGCTATGTGCATTAGACTTAGGATTCTATGAATGTCAAACCACATGGTATTGTGGACCTTAGTGTACAAACTAGAAGTTTCTGTTGATCTAAATAAGATTATTTCTTTTCAGATACAAGTCGCGTCAATGCCTGCTAAGAACCACACCTTTCGCCCAATTGGCTTCTTATAGTGAGTATTTCACTGTATCTACAATCAGTTTATTTTACATAGTGCAATGACATGCAATTTAAATAAATGATTTGATATTGGACTATTGGTTCATGGAATAATTTTTTTATGATTAGATTTGTAGTACCTTTTATGAATGTTGAATGATATCTAAGTATTTTGATAAAGATCATTTTGATTGAAAACATTGTGATTATCTGTCCATAAGATTTAGGTCATTTTTGTTCGCATTAATACATTAACATTTTTTTTATCTGCAATTGACTAACTAAGTCTTAACCATGGAAACTTCTACAGTCTAAATGTCATTTGTCTTTAGATTTGAGAATTAATAACTACACTGTTTAATGGATAGCGGACAAACAGTATAAAAAGTACAATATGAGGAAATAGTACAACCAATTGGACATAGACAGGAAATCGGTTCCGAGAAATTTGCATGCATCTGTATACATTTATACTGGAACTAAGTACATATAATAAACATAGGTGCAGTAAACCAGTGATGAAACATTTAGCTACTGCTGGCTCACATTACCTGGATCGGACTTGAATCACACGGGAACAAGTACACTTGTGAGTCTCTTGACTAAACGGTACCCAGAACGTATGTGCTTCTAAGGTCGAATAGTCATGGATTTTTTGCTTCTCTCAGCCGCGGCGTCGCCCTTCTGGCAACACTCAACCTGCGGGTACACAAATGGCTACTTGCAAGGAATTGTCATTGTCTACGCAAACAATAGTCTTTTTAATTATGTGCAAATATGCTAGACATGGAAACATGATATAAAATAATCATTATGTATTGTGTATTTATTGAAGTTATATCCGGAAGAATTTTTTGATTATGATATCCAGACTATGATTAGTGCATTTTTACTTTTTATGACCATGCTCTGGTGATATTCGGCTTACTATATTCTGCATGTATATCTAGATTATGGTTTCATCTATTGAACTTGATATTTAAATCAACATTTAATTGTGATTATTGTAAAGTAATAATTATTAAGGAAATACATTTAATAATTTGTTCAGTTACATGTAGTCATATGTTTGTTTAATTTGCAATTGACACTAGCTTTAATGAGGAACTCCTATCATGCCCATGCTGGTGCATTTAGCTTTTAAATTATCCTCTGCCAGTACTAGAAATTAGGTCTCATGTATTTACAGACCTCACTTACATGACATCTGTTAGTATACCAAACTGCTTACATAAGATATTTGAGAAAACATTTTGAGGAAAGGTGGCAGCATGCTCAGCGGTCGTATTGTTTACATTTGGGCACACGACATCACGGTTCACTGCACGCCTCCGTCAGTCCCTGACTCCCACTGCCCTGGTGTACAGGAAACATCTCTGAGACTATTGAACTTTCTGCTGCTCCCGCCAGGTGGCCAGCATCTCAGCGGTCGTATTGTTTACATTTGGACACACGACACTCACGGTTCACCTGCACGCCTCCGTTAGTCCCCTGACCCCCACTGCCCTGGTGCAGGAATGTCTCTTGAGACTATTGAACCTTTCTGTGCCTCCCGCCAGGTGCAGCATGCTCAGCGGTCTATTGTTACATTTGGCACACGACATCACGGTTCACTGCACGCCTCCGTCAGTCCCCTGACTCCACTCCCTGGTGCAGGAACGATCTCTGAGACTATTGAACTTTCTGCTGCCTCCGCCAGGTGGCAGCATGCTCAGCGGACGTAAAAGTTACCGCTTGGCACGAATCTCGGTTCCCTGCCGCAGTAAAGTCCTGAGTAGTCACTGCCTGGTGCAGGAACTGCTTGGACTTTGAACATTTCTGACTGCTCCCATGGACAGTGCTCCCGCGGTCGTATTGTAGCACGCTCGGTCAACAACCGAGTTAGTCCGTGTCAACTAAAACCCGGTGAGCGAACGTCTACAAATTGGCTTTAAAACTTTTTTGCCGCTCCGTCAGTGCAGCGATTTCCAATAAAGCGGGCGGGGGTGGTTTGGCGGTTGACAGTACAACGGCGTCCGGGGGTGGCATGGCTTGGAACAACTTCTGGGTCCGCGGCCTAGTGCACCCTAGAACGTCAACGGGAAACGGTTGGAACACATCAAATCAAGCTTGACAACCTCATGCACAAATTATGCTTAAGAATTATTTGCCATGAATGCAGGAATAATCAATAGACATTGTAAGTGTTTGAGAAATCGGGGATGCAGTTGAAATGACATGAACACGGTCTGGTGATGAAAACAAAATTGACGGCGCGCTTGCTGTGCAGTATAGACCTAGAAAGAATCTAGCTGCCCTAAGGACTACGGAGGCCCTGTTATCGTACACGGAACATCCATGAAAAGAAGTGTAAATGCTAATTTCAATATACGAGTCAAAATGCCAGATGGAAATGAATACTGGGGAGTAAATTGTTTACAATGGCACACACTACTCAGGTGACGACACAAGGGATTGTGACGACCCAGCGACTGCACCCTGGTACAAAACGTACTTGAGACTATTAAGACATTCGCTGCCCCATTGGAGTATTACAGGTCCGTATGAACATTTGGACGACATCGATCACTACGGATGTAACCTAGGTCATTAACGTAGTCCCCTGACCTTCAGTAGCATTCAACCTGGTGTGCAGGAATTCTCAACTTGAACAATTTCTGTTGCCCTCCCCCAGTGGACAGATGTACAGCGGTCATATGCTTAAGCAGTACTATAATTAAGCATATGTATTGGGCCCTGACTTTAGTTATAGCAGGTGTCAGGCCTAATACTAGAGTGTGTTCTCCTGCGGCATGTGGGTAATTAGCTGATTTTACATTTGTACTATTGGGGTCCTGGACCAGTGTCGACCCATACTAGTGGGAATACAGATTTCTTGATATCATGAACAACTCTCGTTTTGCTCCTGAACTTGAACAAGAGGATTTATGTTATGGAATAGAATTTATAGTGGCAAGGCTCTTTAGAACTTATACTACAGAATGAAATCTTGAGACATTGACGGGAAATTATAGACGTGTGGCCAGTGTTGCAATATGTGAAAAACAAATCATGTTTTGGATATTGGGGGTTGCGGACCACTATATAACCAAGAGAAAGATAGACTTTGGAGAGTGCAGGGGAACAGAATGGATGGACCGTCATGAAGTAGAACATGGACTAAAGAAAGGAAATAAGAGGAAGATGTGTGCAAAAAGGAGCAGAAGAGTTTGAGAGAACCAAACTGTTTACACTAAACAAATGCATAAGAAATGAGACTGAAGAAGAATTATAAGAGGACCAATAAGTGAAATAAAATTCTGAGTACATAATTGAAGCGAGGAATGAAAAGTCACTAAGATGAAAAGGTGAGAAGATGGTTTGGAATGTGAGAGAGGAAATGGACAGAGGGTGCGGCATGGATTAAAAGAGTAGAAACATCGGTAAAGGAAGATAGATAAATAAAGGCTCATGAACACTGAATAGTGCAAAGGAGGAAGAGCAGATAGAGCAATATAACGAGATGGGAAAAAGTGAACCTATAAGACGTGTCATTTATAGCAGAGAAATTGGAAATAAGAAGAAGGGAAATGAAAGAAGGTAATACACGGCATATGGTTCAGAAAAAAAGATGATGACAACCTAATAACTTTACCAAGTATTAACAAAAGAATAGAGATTCAATGGAAGCGTGATCTAGTCCAAAAGGTTGGAAAGAGAGAGAGTTTGGAATTGGATACAGGGAGGTCCCGTATACGAAGCATCGTAGAGATCCGATGTACGAGAGTGTAATAGGGTCTATTTCAATATACGAGATCGAAAATCCATGATACGACATTAAAACTGGGGTGATAAATTATCAAGTTAAAATGCGGCCCACACTCGGCTGGACAAAGAGGATGGTGACCCAGTAGGTCACCCTAGCAAGCCTGACGAAGGAATAAGCATAGGCGCCTGACATTTAGGGTAATTAGCAGGGGTCCAACTTGGACGCGTCAGGCCCTAGCAAGCTGACGAAGGGTATTAAGCAATGGCGGCCAGTATTAGCATGTGGACGCCTCAACCTGGACACCGTCAGTACTTGTATAGCGGACGAGTACATTACACTTCTTTCTGCATTGTAAAGCATTGAGTAATTAGAGTGGCAGTACTGATGGTATTAGATTTGGGCATTGACTCTTTCAGGAGGTATCTAAGAATGGAGTACAGGCGGGTACACTCATACGACCTTGATACGGGTTTGTAAATTGTTTGCTATTATGCATTTTAGTTGAAAATCAATGTTAGTATTTATATATGTGTGTATTTTCATTCAAATGCGGTCCTGGACAAATATATGTTACCAGTGTAGTACCTGTGTTTCGTTGACTGAGATTTTGCTAAGTTATTTAGGTGGAACTATACTTGTGTAATCTTGGGACGCTCCTGGTACCTAGACAATGTGACCATAAGTGTGATTAAGCGTATGGACGAGATTTGTATTAGAGAGCAGTAATAGCAGACTTGGGACCTACCTGGAAGACGAGAATCAAGGATCAACCTGAAGGAAAGTTGACTGAAGAGAGAAATTAAACAGTGTGACGGACTGACATTAATAAACATGTTGTGCGGCCACATGGGACCGAGTTCAAAAGTTACCACTATATACACCAAGAGAATAGAGGAAAGAAAGCTGTTTAGGTAATTGGGAGGGCAAAGGATTGTGGACAAAAAGTGAACACCAAACCTGGACATAATACGATACAGAAGATAACATAATTAGCAAAAGTTATGTGTGGATTGGAAAAGCAAAGAGATAGTTATGATAATAATGGATATGAATATTGAAGTTGAAGAAGCCTACCTGTTCAGAATGCTTATCACAGAATAAGCATTAAGGTAAAATAGGAAGACTGTAAGAAGTGTTAGTATAGGTATTATTAATTGAAAAATATGATTGAAATTGGTAATACTAATTTCACCATAGTATGTGTTGTATTCCATAAAGAGCACGAAATCAAGTGGAACGCAAGGATGACAGTCCATGAAGGAGGAAAAAAGAATACCGAGAATGAAAGTTATGGAGGAAGGAAATGAGAAGTAGAAGGAAACACTGGAGCAGACAGTTAGGGTGTAAAAGGAGTGCTAAAGCATTAACAGATAAAAATAAAAGTATTACAAGGGAGTGCAAAGATGGAAAAAGCTAAAGAGTGAAAATACAAGAGAAAAGATGACAAGTTATAGAATTATTGATAGCAGTATGAAAAAAAGAAGAATGGCGGAATGAAATGAAGGTATAAAAGACCGGAGTGTAGAAAACCTACAACCAAAAACTTATAAATATTGAAAGACAGAAGAAAGAGTGCATTATTAATAAAATTAAGTAATACTACATGATGACAAAGGAGTTGTCCATGTATGGTCATATAGAGGTAAATTGGAAATACAGAGAATCCAAGATACCAAACTGAAAAACATGAGAAAGGTTTAAAGAATAGGTACAACACTCGAGCAGAGAAGAGAAAGAGGAGCAAATAGTAATATAATTTTACGAAAAACAACAAGAGGATTTGAAATTGGATTATCTGATAACTACAATGTTACCATGTTTACAGATTCGTTGAAATGTCACTTGGGGTATTCAAGAGAATTGATAAAGTAATGTTAGATGGATAGGGAAAATATAATAAAGATAGAGGAAAATAGGTACCCACCTATTGGACACTATGAAGGAAAGGTAGACTTGTGCTGCAGTCAGTGTGATGAACCTTTATATGGATAACTGAGAATAGTAATGATAACAGCATAGGTGCATGATGAACCATGATGGAACACATAGCTAATGTGCATAGGATCGTAGGATTACCTGGATGGAAGCTGAACAAACAGGGAACACAGTGGATAGCGTTGTGGAGGCCTTGTGCTACAGGTAACTAGAAACTTTTGCTGCTAATGATCGTAATATAATGGATTTATTTGCTTTTCCAGAACAAAGTCGGCCGTCTGCCCCTGCCTGAAACACACACCTCGCCACAATGGCTACTTCAAGTGAGTCATTGTCTACTTTGTATCCAACAATCAGTTTTTTTTTACATTATGTGCATATCAGACATGGGCATGATTATAAAAAATGATTATGATTTGATTTTGATTATCATCCGGAATAATTTTTTGATTATGATTAGATTATGATTAGTCATTTTTTCCTTTTTATGATTATGCTTTGATTATGATTATTTCGCTTTACCTATTTTTGATTATGATTAGATTTTTTCTATTATTGCTTGATTATGATTATAATCACATTTTATTGTGATTATTTGTACACAGTAATGTATTATTAAGGTCATTTTTTTGTTCAGTTATACATTAGTCAACAGTGTTTTTTATTGCAATTGACACTAGCTTAAAGGAAACCACATCTAATTGGTGCATTTTGCTTCTTTATATTTGAGTAATATAAATAACTACACTGTATTTAAATCACTTACAAACTATTGTTATAAAAAAAGTACAATACAATACAAATTACAATACCAATGGATATTAAGAAACACTGAGACTACTATCGGCTTCCTGAGGAAATTTTGCATCGCATTAGTATACATTTATAACTGTAATGTAAGTACAAGTATTCCAAAACAAGGGTTGAGTAAAACAGTGCATAAACATTTTCTCCCACTTGTTTGGCTTCATCATCTCATTGCTCGGCTACTTATGATCACATTAAATTTCTAAGTACACTTCCTGAATCTGCACACTTTTCTGACTATAACGGTATAGGATGCGTCCCAGTGTGAAAATATCTAGAGGGTCAAAATAGTAATTTGATCTTTGTTTTGCTTACATCTCAGCCGCCGCGTCGCCCTTTCATGGAGCAAGCGACGGTCGAACGTTTTCTGCGGGGGTACAGCAAGAGAAAAGTAACCGCTTGCAAGCGAAATTTCTCTTGTTCCCCCGCAGAAAATGTCTTTAGTTAGTGTCATGCTTTGCAAACATGCTTAGACCTGGAACATATATATATAACATAACATACAGGTACTCCGTGGTGTAGTGGTTAGCACGCTCGGCTCACAACCGAGAAGTCCCGGGTTCAATCCCCGGGCGGAGCGAAGACAAATGGGTGGTCTTTCTTAAAACCCGAGCCCCTGTCCACCCAGCAGTGAATGGGTGCCAGGTGTTAGCCGGGGGTTTGTGACCCTCCTCCCGGGGTGGTGGCTTCGGCCAACACTAACCTGCAGCGGTAGATCACTATGGCTCTGAGGAATTGTATATCCTCTAAACAAACAAACAAAAACTATATGAAATTGGCAAATTTATTTAGAAGAAATATAATTGCTACATGGAAAATACAATGAAATAATCACAATAATCACATTTTAATCATTGATTATTATGAAGAAAAATATGATTATGATTTAATTATGATTATGTAATCACAGCCTTTGATTATGATTTTTTGGATTAATAATCATAATCATGCCCATGTCTGGTGCATATAGGCTTTTTCAATATTACTCCTGACATACTAGAAATGTCTCATGTGTTTACAGACTTCCATTGAACTATAGTGGTAAAATCTGAAATTTAGTATACCGTAAAACCGCTTAACTTAAGATATTTGAGGAAAAAATTTGAGGAAAAGGTGGCAGCATGCTCAGCGGTCGTATTGTTTACATTTGGGCACACGACACTCACGTTTCACCTGCACGGCCTCCGTCAGTCCCCTGACTCCCACTGCCCCTGGTACAGAAACATCTCTGAGACTATTGAACACTTTCTGCTGCCTCCCGCCAGGTGCCAGCATCCTCAGCGGTCGTATTGTTTACATTTGGACACACGACACTCACGGTTCACCTGCACGGCCTCCGTTAGTCCCCTGACCCCCACTGCCCCTGGTGCAGGAATGTCTCTTGAGACTATTGAACTCTTTCTGTTGCCTCCCGCCAGGTGGCAGCATGCTCAGCGGTCATATTGTTTACATTTGGGCACACGACATTCACGGTTCACTTGCACGGCCTCCGTCAGTCCCCTGACTCCCACTGCCGCTGGTGCAGGAACATCTCTGAGACTATTGAATGCTTTCTGCTGCCTCCCGCCAGGTGGCAGCATGCTCAGCGGTCGTATTGTTTACATTTGGACACGACACTCACGGTTCACCTGCACCGCCTCCGTTAGTCCCCTGACCCCCACTGCCCCTGGTGCAGGAACGTCTCTTGAGACTATTGAACACTTTCTGCTGCCTCCCGCCAGGTGGCAGCATGCTCAGCGGTCGTATTGTTTACATTTGGACACACGACACTCACGGTTCACCTGCACAGCCTCCGTTAGTCCCCTGATCCCCACTACCCCTGGTGCAGGAACGTCTCTTGAGACTATTGAACACTTTCTGCTGCCTCCCGCCAGGTGGCAGCATGCTCAGCGGACGTAAAAGTCCGCGGCGGGGTAGTTGATATTGGCGGTTGCCGGACAGTAAATACTAGAGTAGGATAAACGTCCGGGGGTGGGTAATGGCATCGGACTGTTGCGATTCCCGGACTTTTGCGGTTCCCGGACCAGTGCTCCCCCTATTAGTCCGGGAAAACGAGGTTTGTGTGTATATACAGTAAAACCTCGTTTTGACGAACCTCAATATAACAAATTTTGGCTTTAAAGAACTTTTTTTGCCAGTCCGATATATGCTGGGATTTACCAAATAAATTTGGTAAGTGCGGGGTTTGGTTCGGTGGTGGGCCGGTTGAACATGTACACGCAGGTCGGTCGGTGGCAGTGAAAACAAAATTGACTGGGGGTGCGCGGCTGTGCACCGTAGAAACACGCCCTCAACGGGGCACGGAATCGGCCGCACCATCAAGATCAAGGCTGCCACACACTTCTCACTGCACAAAAGATACTGCTGGTTGGAGATTTTAACTGCAAGGAAGTAAAATGGGAGACATTTGAAGGAGGAAATGAAAATACTTGGGGAGATAGATTGTTGAAACTGACAATGGAAAACACGGTGACTCAATGGGTGACAGAAAACACAAGGGGAGATGACGAACCAGCAAGACTTGACCTAGTGTTAACAAAAGTATACAGACCTAGCAAATGAGATCAATTACGGCTGCCCCATTGGAAAAAGTGACCCTATACAGGGAGGTCCCGTTATACGAACATTCGGTATACGAGAATCCGATGATACGAGATGTGTAAATTAGGGTCTATTTTCAATATACGAGATCGAAAATCCAATGATACGACATTCAAACTGGGGTGAGTAAAATTATCAAGTTCAAAATGCGTGCCCTACCACTCCCAGGCTGGACAAAGAGGGATTTGGTTGACCCCAGTGAGGTCACCCCTAGCAAGCCGTGACTTGAAGGGTAATTAAGCATATGGCGCGGCCTGACATTTAGGGGTAATTAGCAGGTGTGCAGCCCCAACCTTGGGACCGCAGTCAGGTCACCCCTAGCAAGGCATGACCTGAAGGGTAATTAAGCGTATTGCGCGGCCTGACCTTTAGGGGTAATTAGCCAGGTGTGCGGCCCAACCTTGGGACCACTACACTACCCTCTCTTGTATCACGCGGCGTCCCCTACATTACAACGTCTTTTTTGCTTGTTAAGCATGTTTTATGTTTAATTAATGTGCAGTTATGTTATTTTGTGTGCTATTTTCTCTTTCAGAATGCTTTTTCTACAGAATAGGTAGTACAGTGCGGGTAATATAGACGCTGTGTGTTTGTTGTGTTTGCTATAGTTTATTTTAGCTTGAAAAACTTTTTTTATATATATATTTTTTTTATTGATGGGGTCCTGGAACCAAACCTATATTTTACCATTAGTTATGTGTTTCGTTATACGAGATTTTGCTTTACGAGTATGCCAGGTGGAACCTAACTGCTCGTATCTTCGGGACCTCCCTGTAATCTTAGAAATGGAGACGAAAGAGGAAATAAAGGAGGAAGATGAATTGTACAAAAGGAGCAGAAGAGACTTTGGAGAAACTAACATGGAAGAACTGAAAAAATGCTATGAAGAAATTGACTGGGAAGAAAAATTATAAGAGTGACCAATGTGCAAGTGAAATACAACATGTTTCTGAGCATATATGGGAAAGGAGTTGAAAAACATGTACCACTATATACACCAAGAGAAAAGGGAAAGAAAGACTGGTTTAATGGAAGATGTGAGAGGGCAAAGAGAATAAGGGATGAGGCATGGAAAAAAGTAAAGAAACATCGGACATAAAGAAATAAAGAAGACTATAAATTAGCAAGAAATTAATATGTGTGCATAAGGAGAGAGGAAGAGAACAGTTATGAGAGGGATAGAGTTGAAAAGTGTAAGGAAGAACCCAAACTGTTCTACAGCTTTATCAATGCAGGAATCAAGCATAAGGACAAAGTGGAGAGACTGAAAGAAGGTAATAGGATATATGAAGATCCAAAAATAATGATTGAAATTTTAAATATAAACTTTCAGCAAGTATTCACAAAAGAATAGAAATTCAATGAACCGCAAGGAATGAAAAAAGTCCATAAGGAGTGGAAAATAAAAATAGAGAAGGAGGAAGTTTGTGAATTGTTGAAGGAATTGGAGGCGAGGAAAGCACTGGGACCAGACGGAGTGTCGGGTTGTATTAAAAGAGTGCAGAAAGCAGTGGGTTGAACCAGTATATGATATAATAAAGGGCTCATTAACAACGGGAAAAGTGCCAAAGGAGTGGAAAAGAGCAGATAGAGTGCCAATATACAAGAATGGGAAAAAAGATGAACCATTAAATTATAGACCAGTGTCATTGACTAGCACAGTATGCAAGATATGTGAGAAAATATTAAAGAAGCAATGGACGGAATATTTGGAAAATGAAGGTATAATAACAGACCGGCAGTATGGTTTTAGGAAAAAAGAGACCATGTGTTACCAACCTAATAAGCTTTTACTCAAGAGTCATTGATACAAGACAAGAAAGAGAAGAGTGGGCAGACTGTGTGTATCTAGATCTTAAAAAGGCATTTGACAAAGTTCTACATGAGAGGCTACTATGGAAATTGGAAAATACAGGGAGGTCCCGTTATACGAGCATTCGGTATACGAGAATCCGATGATACGAGAGGTGTAAATTAGGGTCTATTTTCAATATACGAGATCGAAAATCCAATGATACGACATTAAAACTGGGGTGAATAAAATTATCAAGTTCAAAATGCGGGCCCTACCACTCCCGGGCTGGACAAAGGGGGATTTGGTTGACCCCAGTGAGGTCACCCCTAGCAAGCCTTGACCTGAAGGGTAATTAAGCATATGGCGCAGCCTGACATTTAGGGGTAATTAGCAGGTGTGTGGCCCAACCTTGGGACCGCAGTCAGGTCACCCCTAGCAAGGCGTGACCTGAAGGGTGATTAAGCATATGGCGCGGCCTTGTATTTAGGGGTAATTAGCAGGTGTGCGACCCCAACCTTGGGACCGCAGTCAGGTCACCTCTAGTAAGGCGTGACCTGAAGGGTAATTAAGCATGTGGCGGGGCCTGACATTTAGGGGTAATTAGCAGGTGTGCGGCCCCAACCTTGGGACCGCAGTCAGGTCACCCCTAGTAAGGCGTGACCTGAAGGGTAATTAAGCATGTGGCACGGCCTGACCTTTAGGGGTAATTAGCAGGTGTGCGGCCCCAACCTTGGGACCACTACACTACCTTCTTTTGATTCACGCGGCGTCCTCTACATTACAACGTCTTTTTTGCTTGTTATGCATGTTTTATGTTTAATTAATGTGCAGTTATGTTATTTTGTGTGCTATTTTCTCTTTCAGAATGCTTTTTCTACAGAATAGGTAGTACAGTGTGGGTAATATAGACGCTGTGTGTTTGTTGTGTTTGCTATAGTTTATTTTAGCTTGAAAAACATGACTTTTTTAAATTGATGGGGTCCTGGAACCAAACCTATATTTTACCATTAGTTATGTGTTTCGTTATACGAGATTTTGCTTTACGAGTATGCCAGGTGGAACCTAACTGCTCGTATCTTCGGGACCTCCCTGTATAGGAGGAATCAAAGGGATGATCAAAACCTGGATGGAAAGTTATCTGAGAGGAAGAGAAATGAGAACAGTAGTGAAGGATGAACAGTCTGAATGAAGAAACATGTTTAGTGGTGTACCACAAGGACCAGTGTTTGCTCCAATAATGTTTACAATATACATCAATGACATGACTGAGGAAATAAAAAGTTATATTAGTCTATTTGCGGATGATGCAAAACTATTAAGAGAAATAAAAAGCTATAAAGACTGTGAAACACTACAAAATGACCTGAACAAGATCTACGAATGGAGCAGAAGATGGGAAATAGAATTTAATGTGAATAAGTGTCATGTGATGGAAATTGGAAAAAGCAAAAAGAGATAGATATGGCCATATAAAATGGGAAATGAAATAATTGCAAAGGTTCATGAAGAAAAGGACCTGGGAGTGATAATGCAGAATAACCTACAACCAGAAAAACATCTAAATAAAATATTTGGAAATACGTACAGAATGTTAAAGAATATTAGAGTGGCATTTAATTAATTACATGGACAAAAATATGATGAGAAAGGTAATTACTACAATGATCCGACCAAAAATGGAGTATGCTGCCATTGTATGGTCCCCATATAAAAAGAAGCACGTAAACAAGTTGGAGAGGATACAGAGAATGGCAACAAAGATGGTACCAGAACTAGAAAAAATCTTATGAGGAAAGGTTTAAAGAAATAAAGGTACCAACACTCGAGCAGAGAAGAGAAAGAGGAGACTAATAATAATTTTTAAGCTTATAACTAAGATGGAAGAAACAGACAATGAGAGACTACTGACTCGGAAGCAAAGAGAAGGACGCTACACAAGAGGACATACAAAACAACTAGGAAAAGGGAGATGCCTGAACAACATAAAGAAGTACAGCTTCCCTCATAGCAATGTAGAAGTTTGGAATGGACTAAACGAGGAGGTGATATCGGCACATAATGTGCAACAATTGAAAGAAAGACTGGATAAATGTATAGAAACGGAGACGGGAGTGTAGACACGAGTGTAGCTCAGACCCTGTAAAACATAATAGGTAAATACACCAAATGGCATTTATCCAATATTTTACAGTGATATTGAATAATTAATTTTGGGATTTTGGAAGTGAATAGTATCTCCACTACACGTTGGAGCAGAAACTATACAGAACACGTAAGTATTAACCCCGGCAAAAGGAGCCCAGTTCTGCAGGAGGATTACCTCAATGAATTTTTTTTTTTTTTTACCAAACAAGTAGCATCATATTGTTAAATTGCAGTATATCTATAAGAAAATAGCCTTTTTAGAAAATTTGTGTGACACAGAGAAACCCAAATTGGTTATTGTAAAAGAGAACTGGGCTCCCTCTGCCGGCCTTAATACTCACGTTATCTGTGTAATTTCTGCTCCAGCATGTAGTGGGGATCCTATTCACTTACACAAACCAAAAATAAAACACTTACTTTTATAAAGTGATGGCTGGGTTAGGGTTTAGATTTCATTAGGTTTGGTTTATGTCAGGCTAGGTCTTGGTTAGGTTTGGATTAGGTTTTGTTAGGTCGAATAGTTATAATGGATGAGAACTGCGCGGTCACTATCGCCGTTATCATTTAGGTTTTCTATATTTTATTTTGCACAGTATACAATGCAGTATTTGTCCACTTCCACGTCAACTTGAATACATATTGGAGAAATTATATAGTTGTCTAAAAGTACATACAGACACATCCTCCACGTCTGGAGTCCCCCCACCCATTAGGAGGTTAGGTTAAGGTTCCGTTAGATCAGGGGCAGGCAAATTCCGGCCCGTGAAGACCTAGTGTCCCGCCCGCCAGCCAGCTCGGCATTAAAATCGCAATCCGGCCCGTGAAGGCCCAGGCAAAAAAAAAAAATGTATTCTGCCGCACAGACAGCATCTGCCGGACATTGAACCGTGACATTGACATGGAGATGATAGGACATTGAATCACTACTTCATGGCAAGCACCACCACCAGTCCCACTGATTTGCATTTTTTAACAATAATATCAATAAAGAGTTTGCCCGCCTCTGGTTAAAGGTAAAGATGGTGGCATACGCTATGCTAGCGGGGCCCTCGGTCGCATTTGCCCTTGAGCCTGGGGGTGGGTGACAACCCGCTACCCCGGGACACAGGGCTACCGTGACATCTGGGTTACCACAGTTACCTTCCCCAGATTTCCCGAGGTTATTTATCCATTTATCATTTTACCCATTTATCAACCCCAATAGAGAGGATGAACAGCTGGTTGGTCTGGCCACTGACTTGCCCTGGCCCGGATTCGAACCAGGGCCCGCAGACTTGTAGCTAAGCGTGCTAGCCACTACACCACGTAGGCGACACCCCTGGGTTTAGGTTGATAATCTCACCGGGGGTCGAGGGGGGCGGAGCCTCCCCGTTACGAGGTTCGGTTAGGTTAGGGTAATAATCCTCCCGACAGGGTGGGGCAGAACGGACCACCCGGCGGCTGGCGGGCAGGCTGGCGAATGCAGGGCAGGGCGGGGCACAGTTGTTTTTCTTACAATTTCGCCGCTTCCCTGTTTTCTGAGACACGGACTATTTTTTTCTAGCCAAGATTTTGTGATTTTTCTGATGGGAGATACACTAGACTAGTCTTTGCCTTGCCGAGTTATATCAAATTCCGAGTTATACAATGCCGAGTTATACAATGCCGAGTTATACAATGCCGAGTTATACAATGCAGAGTTATACAATGCAGAGTTATACAATGCAGAGTTATACAATGCAGAGTTATACAATGCAGAGTTATACAATGCAGAGTTATACAATGCCGAGTTATACAATGCAGAGTTATACAATGCAGAGTTATACAATGCAGAGTTATAAGGGTTTTAGTGTACATTGTTATCCATGAATACGCCGACCCTAGGATTTGGTGATGGAAAAAAACAGCTTTATAAAGGGTTTCTCTTTGAATGAATACACTCGAACCTCGATTTAATGGACTTTGGATATAACGGACTCCATCTGCTACTGGATTGGTAGGACCAATCTATTGGGTCTAAGATTGGTCTAAGTCAGAGAAATGGTCCCCCGCCCCCGCCACCGCCCAACAGAAAACAAAAACATGCTTATTGCCAGTTCCTTGTACATGAGATGGGAAAAAAAAAGTAAAAAAATGATTGGGATGTTTTGAGAATTAAGTTTGTTGTTCATTTTGATGTTGGTTTGCACTAAAACATTATCATGTTTTTGCTCATTTTTTATATATATTTTTTAACGTCTTTAATATTCATCAGTGTCATTTGTACAGCTTCTCTTCCTGCTTCATTTTCGTGTTGATTAGTACCGTTATTGTCATTATTATCATTATCATTCACTATTATTATTATTGTTACTCCTGATGTCGCATCAGTTGTCAGGTTCATCTCCACCTAGACCAGGAGTGGGGAACCATTTTACTACCAAGGGCCATTTGGATATTCATGACATAATTCGCGAGCCATACAAAACTATCAACTTAAATATCAGCCTGCTTTTTTGGCCGACGAGAACCATACGTGAATTATACGTTTCTGTCCTGTCATCTATGTGTCCTATCCGTCCAGTAATGGACGTGCTTGTCCCTTAAAATTTACTTTATAAGTATTATGCATGCACTTAATAACAATTTATGTTGGTATGAAAAAAGCCTCCTAGATTTATTGGATTTTGAGTCGTCTGTGGTTGCCTTGGCAGGGCCTGACCAAATGGTTTTGCGGGCCTTTTACGGCCCGCGGGCCGGACGTTCCCCACCCCTGACCTAGACCTTCTACAGCAGCATCAGGCCTTTAGATAGACTGTAGACAGTGTAGAGTGTAGAGGGAAGGTGGTGTATGTTCGCCTCAGCCTTGAAACTGCCCGTGTTTGTGACTTTCACTTTATGTAGATACAGAACCATGTGTTGTTTTGATGTGTGAGGACTAGAGAAAGGATTAGGAGAGTACTTTCTTGTGTCTGTCTCCACACGGTCCTCATGATTTGCGACAATTGAACACCTGAAGAGAGTGAGATGACAAGGAGGATATGTGATAGTGGAATAGAAGCTGCAAGTGTGAGAGGACGACCCCGTGTTCATTGGGAAGATAGAGTGCTGGAGTATGCGAGTGAGAGAAGAGATGTAAGAGTGCTGTGCATGGACAGGTGTAAATGATGACACTTCTGCCGTGGCCACCCCCTTGAGGGAGTGCCGTATTGTACGGCTTATAAGACGCACTTTTTCCCCTAAAATATACCCTGAAAAATACGGTACCCAGGAACAGGCATCAGTGTAGCCCAGACTAGAAAAACTAAGTTAAAATGGGAACTACAGTAAACCCTCACTTTAACAACTAATTTGGGGGAAGGGAGTGACGTTATATCCGAAAGTCCGTTATATCCGTGGGATCCGAACTTTTCGCATATAACAAACTTGGTTCATTATATGAGGTGTAAGTTAACTATTTCCGACCATTCCCGTGTTAGGCAACGTGGTGAGGCACGGAAGACGTGAGAGGAGGTGTTTACAATCGGGCAGAAAAAAGCTAGACTGGGTCGGCGCTCAGCCGTCACCGCTCGCTGGGCTTTGTTTTAACAGCTGCCAACCGACCTGTGTGTACATGTGGGGGGCCGGTCCACCACTGAAACCAAAACCCCCCATTTACCAAACTTATTCCCTAATCCAGCATATGTCAAACTGGGAGAAAAAAGTTAGTTATACAGTAAAACCCTTTTAAAATGGCACGATAGGGGCTCTGGCCCTTGCCCAGTTATTCAATGTGCCGATTTTATTAAATGCCCTCCTCTGATATGGGTTATAAAAAAAAAAAAAAAAAAAAAAAAAAAAAAAAAAAAAAAAAAAAAAAAAAAAAAAAAAAAAAAAAAAAAAAAGGAAATACAGTATGTAAAAGCAAAAACTCCTTCCCAAATGAACGGGAAAAAGTGCTGGATTTGATTAAAACTCAGCAAAAATTACAACATGGACGCACCTGCATCCTCCTTGCCAGCACTTTCACCTTTTCCTGCAGGCTCAGGCTCTTCTTTTCTTTCCCCTTCCTGCTGGAGACCTCTTGCGTGATGGAGCTGACTCTTGATAAAAGTACGTATGATGTAACCCCAAAAACGAAAAATAATGGAAAATTTAGCAAGATCTGGAACATGCGTAGCTGGCCGTGTTTTTGTCGTCCAAGCACCGTCTTGATACGAACCCCAAACCCAAAATAACACTTGCTAAAAATGTGGTTATACTACTCTTGATATTGTTTGCAAGTTTTGCATTGTTTATTATTTCGGCCCCTAAAAATTTGTTGTTTTTTTTGAAGCAAAAACCAATCCTTTTTCAATTTCGACAAAAAACGGAAATTCGTACCCAAAAGATGCTTTGACAACTAAACACGGCTCAGCAGCTATGCCTAACCTGGTTTTCCCGACCTTTGTTTACTTTGCCCCTATTTTACGTGTTTTGGGATTACTCATACAGTACTGTTTTCAAGATGTCGCCCATCACGCAAGGGTGTCTCCAGCGGGAAGGGAATAAAATTGAAGACCCTGAGCTTCAAAAAAGATCAAAAGGACAAAAATACATTTTTATGCGATGACATATGCAGAGTGAAAGCGAAGAGAGCAGTTATAACATCAATATGCCGAGATACATTATTTTTGCCAACTTTCTGTTTACATGTTACAGAAGAGTTTGAGGGCATATATCCCGAGTGAAAAACCATGAATGCGTTTGGGAGGCGTAGAGAGGGGTTACGTCACCGAGTGGCGTTCTCAAAACCCGATTTCGATCCCGAGTAGACCCTAAATCCATTTAAAACCTTTTTTGCACCGTCGATGGCCTAAGAACACCCACATGCCCGTCCATTAACTCTACCTTGACTGTGAGTGCAGGGGAGAACGGGGGCGGCATGAGCCTCAAAATCACGGCGTCCCTAAATCCTGCCTGCGCCACACGGGCGGGGGCCCAAACCTACAGCCCTCAAAGTTGAGCCTCCAGGGCCTACATTCCACCCCTGGAGCCACTGCCTCATGTGCAGGGCATAGGTGTTGTGTGTGTGGGGGGGTGGGGGGGTTTTGTGTGTAAAAAAAAAAAAAAAAAAAAAAAAAACAACATTACTTTGCCATCCCGGTTATATCAAATTCCGAGTTATACAGGCCGAGTTATAAGGGTTTTACTGTGCCGAAATTCGTTATATACAGTGGAAGCAGAGAAGTTGGGGGGTGTTGCGACCGCAACATGTTTACCCGCTTTTTCCAAAAAAAACCATTCTTTTCCCATTTTAACACCCCAAAATGATATTGAAAACTTCCCCCTGCTGTATTTTGTTGTTTTCCCCTTTCTTTTTGATGACTGCCTGAAATCTACGGGGAAAAGGGAGTCCACTAGTTTTGCAAAAATTCAGGTTTAAAATTTTTTGCACAGGGAGGACAAGGCGGGCCTTAAGTTTGGTATGTACTAGACCCTTTTTCTCTTAGCTCTTTTTTCATTAAAGCCCATAAGTATTCAATACTTTTTAAGCGGACTGTTGTTTGGGCTATCTTTAATATAATCATACAGTCAAAACCCCATGCTTCACTAATTTGCTAGTGTGAGCGGAGCCCCATCTTGTGAATGTTTCCGCCTGGCATTGTCAAAGACTTTTCAATTTATCATATAATATATCCAGGTATGACACTATATCAACTTTTACCTTTTTCAAAAATGTACATTTCTAACACCATAGTACGTAAAAACCCCCCCCCATCCCATCACTGAATCGGGTGTTTCATGTTTTCCCCCGATATTTGGGTCGAACTATCAGCATTTTTCGGCCGTTGCCTCGCCCATGGCTGTTCCTGTCATGAAGTTGTTTTCCCCACAGACCACAGATCTTTTGACCTTGTCAAGAGGCCAGGATGCCCTTTCTTGGCAAAAGACAAGCGGTTGTTTGGGGCGGGGAGTGATAGGGTTTGCGGCGCAACTCGGAGGAAGGTAGAGATCTTTGGGAGTAACGAGACACGCCCCTTACACCCCCTGTACCCGTAATGGGGGTTTATTGTCTTCAATTCTTTTGCTTTTTTGGTAGGAGATTTCACTGCTGTCTTTCGTAATATTCAAAGTTTTCTTTGAACTTTTTTCTGCGTCCAGACGCGACAAGTGTGTTAATTTCAGCAGTAGGCGAGCTCGCGATTTTTTTCCCCCAAAACCGCTCAACTGTTCGGAGCTAACCGTCCCCTTTCACAATTCTTTTAAATTTTAAACCGATCTTATATAACTGTAAATACGGGTGATCTGGTCTGCAGCAACTGGGGCTTAGGCCCCATATCCACTGAGCGAAAACACTTTCCCGAAATGTTTTTTGGGTGACTTTTGGAAAACCCTAGCCGGGATGACATAGATGAAATATGTCCTGGTCCTGACGATTGTGCTAATGATTTAAAAAAACTGCAAGCAGGAAGCAGGCCGTGAGTGAGATCCCAGACAACTTTTTTTTTTCAATCATTCCCCCATAAAAAGCCCCGGGGATGGAATTTAAAAATTAAATTTGTAAAGGAGCGTGACGGGGATGCCCCCAAATTCTTTGTCTTCCATGTAGGGTTTAAAATCGAGGGTTTACGAAACAGAAAGTTTTCATAGTACCGAAAATGGCATGTACAAGTAGACTTTTTTGACCTGAAAATCTCTTCAAAACTGGGGGGGTCGATTATACAGCTGGGATAAAAGGGGAAAACCTTTTACCACCGGTGGCAAACAAGTGGATCACCAAAAAACAATCGCGTACACCACTTACCGTTCTCCCAGCAGGTTCCAAAATATTTCCAATTAAAACTTGTGTTGGGGAAACTTTTAAATATAAACACACAGATTAATTTTAAAAATATAAAATAAAAAAAATTTTAGTTTTTATCAACAAAAAAACCAAAAAAACCAAAAAACGCTTTTTCCCAAACATCGATACACAGATTGTAAGCCTGACCGGAACCCCCCTGGCCCCCAAAGCGGCAACGGGAAAAACGTTTTTGCGGCAGCTCCACCCCATAAAGTCGGTTGGCGTGTGGATATTGAATGGATGCTGCCAAGAGCATGAAGCCCCCGGCTTTAAGTAAGCCTTTTTGGCCTGTTCAGTACGGGGAGGCCCCGAAGATACGGCTTTTGGTTTTCCACCGGCTCTCGTAAGCAAAATCTGTATAAGAAAACAAATTAATGGTAAAATATGGTTTTGGTTCCGGGCCATAAAATTAAAAAAAAAAAAAAAAAAAAAAATGTTTTTCAAGCTAAAATAAACTAAGCAAAAACAAAACACACACAGCTCTATATTACCACACGTACACCTATTCTGTAGAAAAAGATTTGAAAGAGAAAAACACACAAAATAACATAATGAAAATTAATTAAACAAAAACATGCATAACAAGCAAAAAAATTTTGTACTTAGGGGCCCCCCGTGAAAAAAAAGGGGGTAGTGTAGGGGGTCCCGGTTGAGGAAACAACCGGGAATTGTCCCAAAGGATCAGGCCGCCATATGTTTTAATTACCTTCGGTCACGCCTTGCTGGGGGTACCGACTGCTGTCCCAAGGTTGGGGGCGCACATTGGGCTAATTCCCCCTAAATGTCGGCCGCGCCAATGTTAAATTTACCCTTCAGGTCACCTTTCTAGGGGTGACCTGACTGGATCAACCCAAAATCCCCCTTTGCCCAAACCTGGGATGGTGGGCGCGTTTTTTAAAACTTGATAATTTTACCCCCCCTTTGAATGTCGTAGCATTGGATTTTTGATCTCGATATTGAAAATAGACCCTAATTTAACATCTCGATCATCGGATTCTCGTATACCGAATGCTCGTATAACGGGACCTCCCGTATAAGGGTCTTTAAGTTGAGTGTCGGTAGTTTTTTTTTTGGGGGGCCGATTTTATACGGAAAGTAAAAGGCCTAGACCGTAATTTGAGCTAAAAATCTTGAGGTCGATTTGTACGCCGCAATTTATGGCCACAAACTCGATTTCCCGGCCCTCGATTCCCGGGAATCGGATTCCCGGGCAAAACCCCAGGTCCGGGAAATGCAAATCCAAGAAAATTTTTTTTTTTTTTTTTTTTTTTTTTTTTTTTTTTTTTTTCGTTGAAATGCCTGGTGCTGGTCGAAAATTGACAAATTTGCCCGGGGGCCCCGAGCGTCCCTGTCCCCCCTGGTCAGTGTCCGCGTCCCCCGCCGGTGGCAGCACTCAGCGGTCGTTTTGGGTTTACATTTGGGCACCGACACTAAAGGTTCACCTGCACGCCCCCGTCAGTCCCCTGAACCCACTGCCCGGGTGCGGGACATCTCTGAGATATTGAACACTTTCTGCTGCCTCCCGCCAGGTGCAGATCCTCAGCGGTCGTATTGTTTACTTTTGGACAAACCACTCAGGGTTCACCTGCACAGCCTCCGTTAGCCCCCCGACCCCACGCCCCTGGGCGGGAAACGTCTTTGAACTATTGTACATTTTTGCGCCTCCGCCAGGTGGAGGCTCAGCGAACGTAAAAGTCCGCGGCGGGGTAGTGAATTGGCGGGTTTCCGGACAGTAAATACTAGAGTAGGGGTAACGCCGGGGGTGGGTAAGGCATCGGACTTTTTTTATTTTATTTTTTAAAATTTTTTTTTTGGATTTTCCTGGACTGTTGCAAATTTCCCGACTTTGCGGTTCCCGGACCCCTGCTCCCCCTATTATCCGGGAAAACGAGGTTTTTTGTGTACAGTAACGCCATTTTTTTTCAATTGCGCTGTGTCCAAATGGGTTTCAAAAAACTCAGAATGACAAATATTTCTGATGGAATCCTTCATTGAGGATCCTCTCAAAAAAAGGTTTTCTCCATGTGGACCTTGGCATCAGGAACATAAAAAATAAAACACCCCGCTGCCATTAGGTGTTTTGTTGTTCCCTTTTAATTTGCTTTTTTGGGGCAAAGCTATACGTACCCTCCCCTTTCACGCTATGCGAGTTTCGCTCCTCGGTTTTGACCGGTCCCAAATTCTTACCTCCTGACTTTTTCGCGCATCGTATCCCCGCGTTTTGTACTGCTTCGTACCTTTTTTTTTTTTTTTTTTTCGTTTTTTTTTTTCCACAGTGTGTGTGGGTGTGCCTACAGCGCCCTTAGGCATGGGCTTAGGGGGGGGATGGTGGCCCTGGAGGTTGTAGGCCCTGGAGGTAGGCCCACTTGAGGGCTGTGAGATTAGCCCTCGCCCGTGGTTACCAGAAATATTTCTTAGTGACGCCTGTGTTAGAGGTCTGGTCCTCGATCCCTCGAATCGAAGGTAGAGTTAATGGGACTGTGGGGGGTTCTTAGGCCACTTGACAGTGCAGAGAAAAATTTAAAGTGGATTTTCAGCCCTCCCCCAAGGATAATTAAATTTAAAATAGGACACCTGGAAACAAAAACACCTTTAAAAATTAAACCCCCCCCGTTTTCCTTTTTATTTACACAAAAACTCCTTTATAAATGATTAACCTGACGTGTGTGGTACTGTGGTTTCTGAAGATATGAAGGAGACGAAAAGAAAAGAGGAAGGCATTGTACAGTGTCATTGCCGTAAACTGTCACACAAACCCCAGCTGATGCCCTCACTCACTCAGACCAAAACAAAAGAAAAAGGTTTTTGGATCCCCCGGTGAAATAGACAAGGGGAAAAGCTGACAAATTTATTAACCAAGGAGACGAAGTTTTTAAGAGAAACCCATAAGCGATACTAAACGTCAAAGGTCACCAGAAGAAACAAACGAGAGACAGAGAGGGAATTTTTAACAAAATAATCCCTTCCCTCCTTGTCATCATAAAAACACACTAACATAACATAAAACGTGTACAGAGCTAGATCACTCAAGCCTTCCTTACTAAATATCACTCACTATGCTTTTCCCCCTTTTCCGGTCCCCTAAAGACTTCCTCTCCTGTCTCCTCCATACCTCCAGCAACCACAGTACCACACACTTCCTTGTTAATCAATTCAAAGGATATTTTGGGTAAAAAAGTAAAAATCGGCTGGGGGGGGGAGGGCAGGTGCTACTTTTTTGGGGTGTTACTTTTTTTGCAACACCGGTTTTTAAAGGGTGGCCCAGAGAATAGGCCACCTGTAATATAAGATTAAAATAAGTACCCTTCTAGGACAGAATACGTGTGTGGGAAAACGGGGACAAAGGCTTCACCGACAGATCCGCTGGTGACTCCAAAAATCAAGCTCAAAACCTCTCCTCTACGTATGTTGGGCCGAACCACCACCCCCCGGGGGGCGGGGCCAAACCCTTGGCAACCCCGGTACCCATTTACTGTGGTGGACGGGGCTTGGGGGATTTTTGGTATTTTTTTGGGGGAAAAAATGGTCTTATAAGCTGTAAAATACAGTAGGACACCTCGCACCGGACTAAAATAAGCATTTTTACAGTTTTCAATACCCGGTTTCGCGATCCGCAGTTTATGCCTTTGGGGGAAAAGCAAGGGTGAAAATGGGAGGGGACTGTAGATTGAACTTTTAAAAAAAACTGAACCTTTTGCAAGTTAAATATATTTTGCTCATTTTTTTTCTATTTCAAACTATAAATTGCATTCATTTAGGGGCCGTGAATTTTTTGGGGTGGATTTCTCTTTTTCTTCTTTATCTTCTTTAATTGTTTTGTGATGGTATTTGAGAGAGATTCCTTAAGGGCGTTTTTTTCGGGGGGGGTTTCAGAAATGCATGGGGGGTTGATGGGGCCCTGAATGTGCACTGGAACATTTTCCCGGGGGCCCACAGAAGCTTTACATTGCCCTGGGGCCCCAGATACCTTCTAAAACCCCCGTATGTCCTTTCCAACAAAAAATGACTAGGGTGGTAAACATAATTCGGAAATAAATAATTTCCTTTTTTTTATTAGCCGCGGCCGGATTTGAACCCATCTTCCCAGAAAACTCTCACAGGCAAGTGGTTACCCAAACGGCAATAGGATACTTAGGACACTTAGCCAGTGGTTTTTGGCATTTTTGCCCCACATATGTAAATAAACAGTTTTAACTTTTTGCCCCTATTTTGCCCCTTGTACAATTTCATTATCCCCAAACTACCTGCTCATCTATCAACATGCCATCCATCACACCACCCTTCTCCACCTGTCAAAACACTTCCCCCATCAGTAAAACAATTCTGGCGGGGGCTTTTTCCCCATGAACTTCCCTTTTTACTATATCATCATGAAAAACTGCATCAGTTTGCCCCAAACGGAGAAGAACCCGAATGATTACATCACATCCACTTTAATCACAGTCCCAGCTGCTTCCCGGGTTTGGGCTCACATTTTTAGCCCGATATTTAGCATGCCTTAATTTTGCCATCCTTCCCCATACATACAGGGCCACAATCACCGTCCCCACCCTTAAATAGCCTCTCTTACAACGCCTTAAAAGAACTATAAATCAAAGTCAGAATTATGAAGAAAACCTTTTTTCGCCAACATAGGGTACTTGAAACACTGCCTCCTTGTCCTCCACAGACATCCTGAAGGTGCCTTTGCATCACTTCATCGCCCGAGGAAGTGAGTCTGTCCCCCAACCGCCCCCGCCACCCTGCCTCAACACCTGCACCTCCTCTCACCACACACAACCCCATCCAGGAAGCTCCCCACCTCAGCCTTCCCCACCGACATCTCTCAAACCCCTGCCACAACCTTTTTTAACACCAAAACCCCAAAAAAGGGGGGACTGAGTCACCTCTAAGCCTTGTAAAAGTGGAGATGTATTTCAGAATGTATTATAAATCTCCATTTGTTGGTAAAAAACTCATACTAAAAAATTACCATGCAAAAGGGATCATTCCTTTCCCCTGTCATTTAAAACCGCCAATGGGATCGGCAGGGAGGGGTTTTATCTCCCTACCTGATAATGTGTACCAATGATCTCAGTGGCAACCTTGTGATACAGGTATTGCTGCCACTTAATATGGGGCATCAACTCACTGAGTTTGCTGATGTATGGTACTGCTTAACCTAAGAGACTTTTGCAGGGCCTCATCAATGTGTTATTTCCCCATTGTCTTGTCCACACGGTCGGACTCGCGATCGTCATTTTTCTCCTCCCGGTGTGAGCTTGAGTTTATTAGTCCAGGGGTGTGGAGTCGGGGTCGAGGAGTACCTACTTTTTGGGGCCGGGGTCGGAGTCCGTAAAATATTTTTCCCAAATCAGACTCCCCCTTTCGTGATCAAATTTTCTTAAAGTACTTGGGTTTACTCCAGGGCCCAAAGTTGCCACTTTTTTAGGAAAATTCCCCCAAAAGTTTTTTAGAAATTTGCTTATGTGGGAGGACATTTCAAGCAAGCCATTTGTGGAAATTTTTTTTTACGTGAATTGTTTTTTGTGGGAAAGTTAATTCCTTTTTTTTTTCAACCCAAATTAATCTTAGAGCATTGAGATAAATTTAATTACTAGACGATGTTTTTAGAAACGTACCCAAGACACGTGATCGCCTTACGGGCGAGTCTGATTTCCTTTATACAACCCGTTCGTGTCCCCCCTCTAAATCTCAACCTGGGGTAGGTGTCACCGTTGACAAGGACGCTCATAGAGATAGACCACACCAAGTCCCCCGACTCTCCCGTATTTTTTTCACTACAGGGGTCCCTCGCATTTGGCGAGTCTCGTTTTGGGGAAACAGTAAGTAAACCCCCTATAAATTTGATTAAAAAGGGGGGAGGCCTGGGTCGAATTATCCGATGGTTACTTACCCCCCCCCCCCCCCCATACACACAATAAAAACCGCTCAAACATGCCCAAAACGCACAGATTTTAGTATTTATACCAAAACAGGCTAATACTGAAATCTAGAAATGCAGTACTGCTTTCATAGCACTCAGGGTCATGATAGGGCTTCAGGCAAGGGCTGAGTTCAGTAAAACAAACGACGGTGCAACGGGGGTGCACGGTGAAGTAGGGATACAGTATGCCTGTGCAACTATTTCCCCCGCACTACAGCCCAGCTGGGAGGTGGATCCCTACTGAGTTGCCAGCTCGCTAGGGTTTCCTTCCCTGGATCTCGGGATCCCGGGCGTAAGTGGCTATGTTATTTTTCCAGGGAAATGGGCCTCAGACATAACTACGTCACGGTTTGTTTACATCGGTGCATTGTGGGGATAAGGCGGGGTCGCCGCGGGTGGACCTACGAAGGGAAAACTACGGCGATGGAAGAATTTAGAGTTATTTTGCGCGAAATTGATATTCCAGGTGCTATATTACTGTGCTCTGTTCTCGCTGACAACACTATAGAGAAGACCTGAGGTAATGGCTGATGTGCAGAGGCTTCTAAACCAAGAAAACAGTCATAACAGAGCCTCGTCAAAAGGTAAGCAACTGGTAGGTACGTAATGTGTCCCTACCACTTGCTTACTTCTTAATGAGACTCTGCTGTGACTGTTTTCCTGGTTTAGAAGCCTTTGCACATCAACCATCACCTTAGGTCTTCTCTATGTTGTCAGCGAGCACGGAAATATAGCACCTGGAATATCAATTTCGACCGAAATAACTCGAAATTTTTTCATCGTCGTAGGCTTCTCTTTGTAGGTTGTACATATTCATGGTTATGATTGAATTAAAATACCTTATTAATTGAGTTCCTTTTGTTTGTCTTTTCCTGATAATAAGTAGTGGTACATCATGGTTTAAGTGTTACTTGCGAGCCACATGCATACTCTTGAGTCTATACAACGTTTCGGTCATTTTCGCCCACACGTCAATTCGCCACAAAGCATTCGCCCTCATGTAAAGAGTAAATTCGCCACATGTTAAAAGAGTGCAATCGCCTCACTCTAAAGTTTCGCTCCACACGCCCATTCACGGAGACATGGAGTCACATTATTTCCTCTAGCAGAAATGGAATGAAACCCCAGGTAACCTTGGGAAATGACCGTAAACTTTCTACTAATTTTGACCATACCCGCCACTTCCCCCAAACCAAGTTTGGGACCTTGTGAAGCGGGGAATTTCGGTGGGGAATCAATTATCGTCCGGAAACACTAATTACAAGAGTTGTGTAGGGGGTCAAAATTCCCTAGAATCTAGTAATTTCCTTATGTCTGAGAAATTGCCTAACCAATAACTAACCTAACCAAATTACTACCTAGCAGGGGCTTGACCCACCGTAACCTAACCTAAGCAAGCCAACCTACCAATCTACTAACAAAATCAACCTCCACCCAAATTAACTTACCTAACCTAACCTAAACAATCTACCTACCTCCTAGTAGGGGTGGGGGGTTCTCACAACACTAAACAAATATAACCTGACCTCCAGCTTAGACTCCATTGTGGGCGAAATGACTCCATAGTGTGGGCGAATTGACCTGTGGGCGAAATGACTCCATGGTGTGGCAAATGGCATGTGGGCGAAATGACCGGATACCTATACCAACATCGTAACCAACACTTCCTTTGATTTACTTATTTACTCCAAATCCATAAAACCAGTAGCATAACCACGGTGACATTACCCATCCGTTAACCTCATAGGTACCTGAGTAAGGGAAGTGGGGGTAGGTCAAACCATAAAATCTACCGTCATTCGCCCAAGGTTAACTGGTGGTTCATCCATTCTCCTAGAGAAGATTGCTGACCTCATGACTCCGTGACATGGATCGTGTGTGCTGAATTGACTTTAGGGGGCCGAATTGACTCTTACATGTTGGCGAATTGACTCTACATGTGGGCGAATTGAACGTGTGGGCGAAATAAACCTAACCATGGTATAGTCAGAGGCCATTGGCTCGTCAAGTACACTAAACCTGATGTACCACTACTTATTATGAGGAAGACACAAAGGCTCAATATAAGGTATTTTATTCATCAGAAACCATGAATATGTACATACAACCTGACAAAGGGGGAAGTACGCGATGAAAAAATTTCGAGTTGTTTTCGGTCGAAATTGATATGGTGCTATATTTCCGTGCTCGCTGACAACTATGAGAAACCTGAGGGTGATGGTTGTGTGGCAAGGCTTTAGACCGGAACTGTCACAGCGATGCTCTTTAAGATGTAAGCAAGTGGTGTGGGCGACATTACGACCGTACCAGTGTGTTACTTTTGACGAGGCTCTGTTATGACTCTGATGTTTCTTGGTTTAGAAGCCTCTGCACATAGCCATTACTAGGTCTTCTCTATAGTGTTGTCAGCGAGAACAGAGCACAGTAGATAGCACCTGGAATAATCAATTTTCGCGCGAAATGAATTCTTATTCTTCCACCGCAACAAGTTTCCTTCGGTAGGTCCACCCGCGCGACCCGCCTTATCCCAACTGCACCGATGTAACAAACCGTTGACTTTAGTTTTGGTAGGGTCCATTGGTTAAACCTCGGATTCTTATTGTTGATCCTATCCAGACTTGCACTATGTTAAATACAAACTGCATGAATGAGATAGGGAAACTGTTCAAAACTGCCCTTTTCTTGTAGAGTGGGCTTCAAATGCACGAATCATTCTTTTTTTTTTCAATGCTATCTTTTCGGTCATTCTATATCACTGTTTCTTTTGTGCCAACAGAAGGAATTGACTCTTTGTTGCTTCTTGGCAAGTCCTTTCATGGCACTTTTTGCATTGTGTGATGTTACTGTTTCTTGTGTGGCACCAGTAGCTAATGATTTGATGTTGTGCGTGTCTTGCTGTCTTGAGACTGTGTGAGTGTGTGTCTTGTGTGCACCGTACATAATGATTGGATGTGTGCGTGAGTGTGTGTCTGTGTGTCTTGTGTGCACCGTACATAATGATTGGATGTGTGCGTGAGTGTGTGTCTGTGTGTCTTGTGTGAGTGTGTGTCTTGTGTGCAGCGTACATAATGATTGGATGTGTGCGTGACTGTGTGACTGTGTGACTGTGTGACTGTGTCTTGTGTGCACCGTACATACATGATTGGATGTGTGCGTGACTGTGTGACTGTGTGTCTTGTGTGCACCGTACAGAAATGATTGGATGCTATTATCTTTACTTTTCTCCACTGGCCATTCAAGTGTTTCTTTAGAGTTTTGGTGAATATGGCTTCCAAATGCCATTAACTATAACATTCTTATTCTTTTATAATAGCTAACTTTGAATGCAATTCCAATTGTATGAGTTTCTTTTATGGCTAACGAAATGAGATTAGATAATAAAAATGTTGCTTATTTAGTCAGATTGTCTACCTATTTCTGCACCAGTATGCAAGTTAATGAAGAGAACATTGCTTCAGTGTCAAAAAATTCATCAATTCAATTGCCTTTCAAAAATATATAGATACTACATAAATTAAGTACACACAACCCTCGTTTTCCCGGACTAATAGGGGGGAGCACTGGTCCGGGAACCGCAAAAGTCCGGGAATCGCAACAATCCGAGGCCATTACCCACCCCCGGACGTTTATCCTACTCTAGTATTTACTGTCCGGCAACCGCCAATATCAACTACCCTGCCGCGGACTTTTATGTCACTTTGTTGTTGTATTTAGGCTGCTACAATCCCTTGGGGAACACTATGAGCCCTGGTGATGTCCTATGATGCTATCACAGGCGCTGTAGTTGACCTGTCTTCCTCAGGAAGGCACAGGTGAGGCGGATGACAGCGTGTTGCCGGGAGGGGTGGACGCCAGCCGCCGCCAGCAGGGTGGGCAGGTCACAGGTGGCGACGTTCGGGCGAGGAGTTGAGAGCGTAGCACTACACGGTGGAGTGGAAGCACGGACACTGCAGCAGAAAGTGTTCAATAGCCCTCGAGAACGTTCCTGCACCAGGGGCAGTTGAGGTCAGGGGACTAACGGAGGCGGTGCAGGTGAACCGTGAGTGTCGTGTACCCAAATGTAAATAATACGACAGCTGAGCATGCTGCCACCTGGCGGGAGGCGCGGACACTGACCAGGGGTGACAGGAGACGCTCGGACCGCCGGACAACTTTGTCGACTTACGGACTGGACCAGGCATTTGTCCGGGACTCTGACATATCCCCGGACCTCGGGTTTTGTCTGGCAAATCCGATATCCGGGAAATGGAGGTCCAAGAAAACGAGGGTTGTGCGTATGTGGAGTTCGCAATTCGTACAGCATTAGTTAGTACAAATATTACCTGATGCGGGAAATCCCGGCATCCCGGGAAATACCCTGGTTTGTCCCAGAATCCCGGGATGCTAAGAAACCGCCAAAACAGTTAACCCTACCTGAGCTCGCGCCACAATAAAGGTATGTAAACAAAGGGTAAAGAAAGCTTCTGCTCTTAGCTCTCCTCTTCTTGCCTGCTTAATATTTAATTTCCTGCTGCTATAACTTCTGCTGCATCAAATACAGGGTCATCAGCAAGTTATTCTTGAACAATAAGAATAGCCACAGAGATCAATTTCTGCCACTGCTATCTTGGTAGCAATGTCAAGTGTTCAGTAGGGAGAGTGCGGGGGGTGGGGGGGACCGCTACTGTACACAGCCCTGGCAGGTGTCACTCAGGAGATTTGTAAGGTAAGGTCTTCAGTGCTTGAGGTGCTTAATGTATTGGAGGCGATGTGGAGGCTGGCTGACGAAGTGGATAGCACAAAGGAGGTGGAAGATGCTGCAGAAAACTTTGAAAATTCAAACTTCAGTTCTGATTATGGAAAGTTGGAAATCAATCATCATTGGGGGCATACGCCGGGGGGCGCGTCGCCTCGCCCACCCTACGATGCCACTCCCGGGGGGTCACCACGCGCGAGTTCCCATGCAGGCTCCTTTCCCATACCAAGCAGCTCTCGACAAGAAACATCAACTTGCCCCAGCCACGAGCCTTGTGGGTGCCCCCTTGGCCTCCTCCACACCGGATTGTCTCTTACAGATACAACCTGATGGGAAGGATCGGTTTCAGGGTAGCGTGCCACATGCCCATATAGCCGAAGTTGGCGCTGACGGACTATGCAGGTAATAGGCCTCGATTCAGTCTCACGGTGCAATCGCTGATTTGACACGTAATCATCCCAGCGATACCCCATGATTCTGCGAAGACACTTATTACCAAAGGCATTGATTCGTCTCTTCAAGTCACTATTTAGTGTCCATGTCTCACAACCATAGAGTAAGACAGGGATCACAAGCGACTTGAAGATCCGGATCTTTGTCCTCCTGCACAGGTACCGACAGCGCCAAATACTCCCGCTGAGCGAGTCCATAAAACCATGGGCTATGCCAATCCGCCGTAAGACTTCTTGACGTGACCCGCCGTCATTATGGACTGCGCTACCAAGGTATGTATGTAAAACTTTCCAAGATCTCAATGTCCTCGCCACACGCATGAACAGACTGTACTGCTTCATCTAGTAAGTCTCCAAACACCTGGACCTTGGTCTTGAACCAGGAGACCTCAAGTCCCAAAGGCTTTGCCTCCTCGTGCAGCGCCTCGAGAGCCATCACCAGGACCTCCAGCGACTCAGCAATGATTACTGCATCATCGGCAAAAACAAGATCAGTGATCTTGGTGTTGCCGACGGATGCTCCACAATCACTTTGATCTACAACCTTGTCCAATACCCAGTCCATACAAGGGTTGAAAAGTGATGGGGCAAGGACGCACCCTTGCCTCACTCCTGTATTCACAGGAAAGAAGCTGGATACACCTGCCCCACACTTCACAGCACTCTCAGTCCCAGAATACAGACCAGTTATCAAACCAATAGTCTTTGCAGGAATCCCTCGAAGTCGCAGAAGATCCCAAAAGTTGGAAAGGTGTTGAAAAATTTTAACGGCCTGAAACAGGTCGAATTTTTGAAGTTCGAATCATACGGGTTCGAATTAGAGAGGGTTTACTGTTTTGGCGATGGGTTGGATAGGGTACCAGAATCCCAATTTGGCATTTCAAATTCACTTTTAGCGAGACGCGTGCTGACGTCGGCCCAGAATGCACCGCCTGCAAGCGTCCATGTTGGTGTTTGTTATCTTCCCGGCAGCGATCTTGACCACTGCACTGTTTTTTGCTCCAAGTGACGGTACCTTTGGCTTGGCATTTTGCGCTAAGACTATGGCATCTACAAGTACTGGTGGTTTGAGGAAGCCAGGTGACGATAAGGACAAGGGCAAAAAAGCGGAGAAACGAGAGTGGAGGAAAGGTAAACACACAGCCACAACCACCACCGCCTACACAACCACCACACTCACTCGTCTCACCAGGCCTAACTAAATAATTCACGGTAAATAACATCTGTTATCTGTTGTCTTTTGTATTGCTGTTAATGTTTCATGTATAATGTCTGCTTTTAAGCAATTAAAGTACGAAAATGGAGGTCAAAAGGGTGAACTCGGGCCTCGTCAAAGACTAATGGATCATTTTCCCCTTTAAAGTACTATTCGCGTTTGGGGAAATTCACTTATGGCGATTGGTTTTTTTGTTTTTGTTTTTTACATTTGTGCCTATAGCGCCTGTAGGCAGTGGTGACCCAGGGCTCGGATGGTAGGATTTGGAGGTTCACTTGAGGGCTCTGATGGTTGGTCCTCACCCGTGGTGGCGCAGGCAGGATTCTTATAGTGACGCCTGTGATTAGAGGCTCATGCCGCCCACCTGTGTCCTCCGATGCACTCACAATCGAAGGTAGAGTTGATGGGCAGGGCATGTGGGTGTTCTTACTACTAGCTACTTACTACTACTAGCTTGAATGATAGTGATAAAGTCATGAAACTGATGATTATGTCGAGCTTAGTTTTGAGAGACATCTAGATATTCAAGAACAAAGTAAGCGTCAAAGGCTCAGAGATGTTGGGGGAGAAAAACCGTCTTTGATGACAAAATTTTAACTTGATTTTTCTCATGTTTTGACAGAGATGGAAAAAAATTGACCATACTTCAAAGCTAACAGTTAATGATGCATTACCTGGATACCCTGAGATTGTTCAAGATGCTGCTATGGCTGTTTCAGCCTTACCATCAACTCAGGTCAGTGTTGAACGGTTGTTCTCTGCCCTTCGAATCATTAAATTGGACTTGAGGGCAGCAATGAAGGAGGATTATATTGAAGCTATCCTATTTTTACATTCAAATGTTTGTATAAGGTCTAGCAAGTAAGTAAAATACTGTTGTGTGCTACTGATTCTTTACTTCATTATTTAATTTAAACACATATGTACTACCATACCTTTGCTAAACAACACAAACTTTCCAATAGATAGTATGCATGGGATGTCATGATCAAGTGATAAACAATAACAAAGCGACTGGCCGTGAGGCTGGCAGAGGAACTCGGGGAAAAAGTTTACTTTCATAGTAATTTATGCCCTACCAAATACATTTATCAGTATAAATGATAGACTGTTCTTTTCGGAAATGTTTGTTCTCTAACACTATCACATTAAACACAGTAAAACACACTAAATATTAAATACCGTATTTTACGGCTTATAAGACGCACTTTTTTTCCAAAAGAATACCCTGAAAAACACTCATGCGTCTTCCAAGACGAATTTTGTAGGAGGTTAGCTTAGGTAGCTATTCAATTCAGCCTCTTATATGATGTAACCTCAGTACATACCTGTTAAAGAGTATTTAGAATACCATAAGACATTCAAATCAACTACCAATCTGTCCTCACCCTGTGATGTTTACACGATACTGGCGGGAGCCTTTCCGCCCCGGCAGATTGGCTCCAATAGCCATTGCGTGTATAAGGAACTTTGTTACATTAGATGAAAATTTGTATACATATGTACATTCAGCCACCAAAAATACTACACGCATACAGGAAAATTCAAACAATACGTGGTGAGGCACAGGAGGCAGGCAACGTAGTGAGGCACGGGAGGGCGTGAGAGGTGTTTACACTGAGGACGACAAAGCCAGACTCAGCTGATCGGCACATCAGGCAGGCACACAGCTGCGCCCCGCTGCGGTAGGGTTTTTCACTCCCGCCGTCCGACCTGCGTGCACATGTTCAACCAGCCAACATGACGATTTACTTATACTATCGCAATCGCATACAAGCTAGGGGAAAAAAATGGCTGATGAGCAGTGCTGAATGAAGATAATGAATAGTGAGTGTGTTCTTGTGTGAAAATGAATGTATATCGGACAACATTTTTTTTTCTTTTTCTTATAAATTTCTTTCCAAAATCAGGGTGCGTCTTCCAAGATGCAGCGTCTTATTAGTCGTAAAATATGGTAAATGCCATTATGAGACTGAAGAAATATGCATCAACTTTAAATTCACTTAAACTCGTCGCTGTTTAAAACTTTGTGAGAGAACTTATAACATGGAGCATATCAGTACAAGCAGAATTGTATTAGCTTTCTATTGATATACACACAAACCTTGTTTTCCCGGACTAATAGGGGGGAGCTTTTTTTTTTTTTTTTTTTTTTTTTACATCACAAAGAACTGGCCAAGGGCACAACAAAAATGGATAAACAAAGCCCGCTTAGTTGCCAGTCCCTATAAAGAAGACAGTAAGAGAATAAAATTAAAAAAAACCCACATTACCCACCCCCGGACGTTTATCCTACTCTAGTATTTACTGTCCGGAAACCACCAATATCAACTACCCCATCGCAGACTTTTACGTCCGCTGAGCATGCTGCCACCTGGCGGGAGGCAGCAGAAAGTGTTCAATAGTCTCAAGAGACGTTCCTGCACCAGGGGCAGTGGGGGTCAGGGGACTAACTGAGGCAGTGCAGGTGAACCGTGAGTGTCGTGTGCCCAAATGTAAACAATATGATCGCTGAGCATGCTGTCACCTGGCGGGAGGCAGCAGAAAGTATTCAATAGTCTCAAGAGACGTTCCTGCACCAGGGGCAGTGGGGGTCAGGGGACTAACGGAGGCGGTGCAGGTGAACCGTGAGTGTCGTGTGCCCAAATGTGAACAATACGACCGCTGAGCATGCTGCCACCTGGCGGGAGGCAGCAGAAAGTGTTCAATAGTCTCAAGAGACATTCCTGCACCAGGGGCAGTGGGGGTCAGGGGACTAACGGAGGCGGTGCAGGTGAACCGTGAGTGTCGTGTGCCCAAATGTAAACAATACGACCGCCGAGCATGCTGCCACCTGGCGGGAGGCAGCAGAAAGTGTTCAATAGTCTCAAGAGACGTTCCTGCACCAGAAGCAGTGGGAGTCAGGGGACTGATGGAGGCAGTGCAGGTGAACCGTGAGTGTCGTGTGCCCAAATGTAAACAATACGACCGCTGAGCATGCTGCCACCTGGCGGGAGGCAGCAGAAAGTGTTCAATAGTCTCAAGAGACGTTCCTGCACCAGGGGCAGTGGGAGTCAGGGGACTGACGGAGGCGGTGCAGGTGAACCGTGAGTGTCGTGTGCCCAAATGTAAACAATACGACCGCTGAGCATGCTGCCACCTGGCGGGAGGCGCGGACACTGACCAGGGGTGACAGGAGACGCTCGGACTGCCGGACGACTTTGTCAATTTACGAACAGGACCAGGCATTTCAACGTAAAAAAAAAAATAATAATAATAAAATAAATAAATAAGTAAGTAAATAAATAAATAAAAATAAATTGTCTGGGACTCTAACATATCCCCGGACCTCGGATTTTGTCCGGCAAATCCGATATCCGGGAAATGGAGGTCCGGGAAATCGAGGTTTGTGGTATTCTGTTTAATGATAAATGAATTACCACCATGCATAAATTAGCATTAACTAAATAAATATCATTATCAATCGGGGTACAGGGAGGTCCCGTTATACGAGCATTCGGTATACGAGAATCCGATGATACGAGAGGTGTAAATTACGGTCTATTTTCAATATACACTCATCCCTCGTATAACGCAGGTTCGATTAACGCAATTTCAGAGTTACGCACAAAACTTTTGTATACCAAAAATCGATTAACATATAAAAAATTCGAAGTTACGCACAAATTTACGACAATAAAATATGCAAAAAATGATAAAAAGAAGAAAATGTACAACAACCCACAAATAAAATATATTTATGAATATACTACCCTGTAAAAGAACCAACGAACAAGCAGCACAGCTCAGCTTCCCCCCCGTATGGTTTGTTTACGTTTTGCGCGGTACAGATAAACAGTGGATTTCCAGTGCTTCTGTTATATCGTCCATTATCGAGTGAAACGACTGCATAATGTCTACTAAGCGTGTTGCTAGTGGTAGTGCTAGTGCTCCTAAGCCTAAAAAGTGTAGAAAATCTATAAATTTAGAAACTAAATTAGAAGTGTTGAAGGAAAGTGATGAAGGGATGCGATTGAAAGACATCGCGAATTTGTTCAACCTTGCTCCGTCGACTGTGGTGACAATTAAGAAGGACAAGGACAAAATTAAATCAAGTGCGAAGAATGCTACTCCGTTGACAGCGAAGTTAGCTACAAGGCATCGTCCACCTATCATGGAAGAGATGGAAAGACTGTTGGCATTATGGGTGGACGACATGTGCAGCCGGGATGACTCGCCAATGACGAACATCTTGATGCAGGAAAAAGCTCGCTCACTTTATGATGATTTATTGGCTAAGGATGAGGCAAGTGCTGGACCTAGTGGAGCTGCTGCTCCTCCACCATTCAATGCAAGCAAGGGCTGGTTGGAAAGGTTCAAGAACAGGAATCATCTGCACTCGGTAACACAGTCTGGGGAGGCAGCGTCGGCTGACAAAGAAGCTGCTCAGGCTTATCTGCCAGTGCTCAAGAAAATTATCGAGGACGGGGGGTACACAGCAGACCAAGTGTTCAACTTTGATGAAACTGGACTCTACTGGAAGAGAATGCCAAAGAGGACAGTGATATCCAGGGAGGAGAAGAAAGCACCAGGTCATAAAGCCTCCAAGGATAGAGTGTCACTGCTGGTTGGTGGCAATGCAGAGGGTGATTTCAAGCTAAAGACGCTCCTCATTGGCTATTCAAAAAACCCTCGGGCCTTAAAGGGTCATGCTAAGGAATGTCTGCCAGTCATTTACCGCTCTAGCAAAAAAGCGTGGACCAACCAATACATATTCCAGGATTGGTTCACCAATTATTTTTGCCCTGCTGTGGAGCGCTACTGTAGGAGGAAGAATATTGCTCACAATGCACTGCTGCTCCTTGACAACGCCCCCACCCACCCTAACAACCTTTCTGACTTGTCTGAACACATTCGAGTGGAATTTTTACCAAAAAACACCACATCACTAATCCAACCAATGGACCAAGGGGCAATTGCCACCTTTAAAGCTTATTATCTCCGTCGTACCTTCAGAAAAATGATTAATGCTGTGGACGCTGACGAAAATCTCTCCATTCGTCAATTTTGGAAGGAATTCAACATCAAGAATGCTATTGACAACATTGCTGAATCCTGGGATGAGGTCACACCATCCAATATGAATGCTGTTTGGAAGAAATTGTGGCCAGAATGTGTCCACAACTTTAAAGGTTTTCCTGAACCAACTCCTGTCGTGCGAGAAATTGTTAACCTTGCACATACAGCTGGTATGGACGAAGTGGGAGAAGAAGATATTGTTGAGCTGTTGGCATCTCATGATGAGGAACTCAGCAACGAAGACTTAATGGCCATCGAACAAGTCAGAGCACTAGAGGAGGAAACTGCAGAGGAAGATGACCCAGAGCCGCAGCTTCACTTAACTAGGAAGATCTTAGCTGATGTTATCTCCAAATTTGAAAGTGGCATTCATGACATTGTGAATAACGATCCCAACCGTGAACGCAGTCTCAAATTTGAAAACACAGTCAGAAGTGCTCTCACTGCCTACAAGATGCTTCATCAAGAAAAAGTCCACCAAGCACAACAGACAACTATAACATCATTCTTCACTAAACCTGCTGCAACATCACCAGCCAGCTCTACTTCTACGTCTTCCGACGATGATGCCCCCACCTCACCCCAGTAACTCTGCCGACACCCCCCAGCCACCATCTTTGTCACCTCAAGCCTCAAGTATTCTTCTATATAGTGAGTACAACTTCTATATATCATTTAACTTTAATATTAATTATATTTCATATGTCTATGCTCACAAATTAATGTATGACTGCATTTTATGCGAGGGTTAGGTTGTGATTTTTTTTCGTAAGAACGTATCTCGACTTATATAATGGGAGTCAATGGGAAAATGGAATTCGTTTAACGCATTTTCACTTAACGCACGATTTCCCAAGAACGTAACTCATGCGTTAAATGAGGGAGGCGTGTATGAGATCGAAAATCCAATGATAAGACATTCAAACTGGGGTGAGTAAAATTATCAAGATAAAAATGCACGCCCTACCACTCGCTGGTTGGACAAAGGGGGATTTGGTTGACCCCAGTGAGGTCACCCCTAGCAAGCCGTGACCTGAAGGGTAATTAAGCATATGGCGCGGCCTGACATTTAGGGGTAATTAGCAGGTGTGCGGCCCCAACCTTGGGACCGCAGTCAGGTCACCCCTAGCAAGGCGTGACCTGAAGGGTAATTAAGCATATGGCACGGCCTGACCTTTAGGGGTAATTAGCAGGTGTGCGGCCCCAATCTTGGGACCGCTACACTACCTTCTTTTGTATCACGTGGCGTCCCCTACATTACAATGTCTTTTTTGCTTGTTATGCATGTTTTATGTTTAATTAATGTGCAGTTATGTTATTTTGTGTGCTATTTTCTCTTTCAGAATGCTTTTTCTACAGAATAGGTAGTACAGTGTGGGTAATATAGACGCTGTGTATTTGTTGTGTTTGCTATATGTAGTTTATTTTAGCTTGAAAAACATGTCTTTTTTTTTTTTTTTTTTTTTTTTTTTTTTTTTTTTTTTTTTTTTTTAATTCTCTTTTTCTATTGATGGGTTCCTGGAACCAAACCTATATTTTACCATTAATTATGTGTTTCGTTATACGATATTTCGCTTTACGAGTATGCCAGGTGGAACCTAACTGCTCGTATCTTCAGGACCTCCCTGTACAGTAAAAGCCTTATAACTCGGCACGCTAGGGGCTCTGGCCCTTGCCGAGTTATTCAATGTGCAGAGTTATGCAATGTCCTCTTCTGATATGGGTTTAAAAAAAAAAAAAAAAAAAAAAAAATAATAATAATAATAATAATAATAATAATACAGTACTGTAAAAGCATAAAAAACTACACTTACCAATGAACGGGTAGCAGCAGGCATGTAATCCAAGGAGAGGGGAGCCTTGTTGTAACATGTAGAAGATGTTAGGGAAACTCGGTCGCATTTTAACACTGGTATCACTTTAATCCCTTTATAATCATAACTGTACTGTATTGTATACAGTACTGTACAATAGGGTGGTCCTTAGTATGTATGTAAAATTTAATTTTGAGAAACTTTATGTTCCTAACCCGGATATATGTTCTATGTTATGAAAATACTATGTGAGTAAATTTTCAGCCGAATCGGTTCACGAAAAGATGTTGCACACGCCTCCTCCAATTTCACCCTGGCCCTGGCTCCAGGTCCCCCCTCAGTTGAGGTATTAGCCGCTCGAAGGCGGGGGTATCGTGCTTGCCGGGCTCCTCACTGTGGCCTGGTGTGGGCCAGGGTGCGCTTCCGCGGGTCCGGGAAGGCCTTCCGGTGGTCCGCCACCACTTGAAGGAGGAACTGAAGCTGCTCCTCATCCTTTGTGAGGGATCCGTTGAACTCTTGGATGAGCGCAACTCCTCTTTCCGCGTGGTCATTCACCACAGCGAGGTTCCGGACGATCTGAGAGGACCGCTGGAACCCCTCGTCCATCTGCCACGAGTCCGGTGGCAGATCGAGGAAGGCCTCATCCAGGTGTAGCTTCCGGAAGAAGTGGAGAGTACGTCCACTGACGAAGTCTTC